>VUQH01083739.1:22986-47204 GCA_015106775.1 Etroplus canarensis
ACAGGTCTGATGAAACGATAACAAAATCGACCATCGACCTGCGACCTAGAGTGTCTTGGTGTCAAGTGCACATATGGACGCCCTTATGCTTGTATATGGTGTTCGTTATGGACTAACTGTGGTTAGCACAGAAGTCTAATAACTGTACACCACTCAGATTCAGATCGAGCAGGCCGTTCTTCCCAATCGCACCCCTTCATGTTTCACTGTCATTGCCCACGTGCGCGTTGAAGTCCCCCAGAAGGACAATGGAGTCTCCAAGAAGAGCGCTTTCCAGCACACCAGTCAGAGACTCCAAAAAGGGCGGGTACTCTGAAACATCATTTGGTGCATAGGCACAAATGATGGTCAGGACTCATTCCCCAACCCAAAGGTGCCGGGAAACGACCCTTTTGTCCACTGGGGAAAACCCCAACATAGAGGAAGCCAGGCGAGGGGACACAAGAATGCCCACCCCTGCCCGTCTCCTCTTGCCCAGGACAACTCCAGAAAAGGCCATGGTCCAACCCCTCTCCAGGAGTACGGTTCCAGAACCCGAGCAGCGAGTTGAGGTGAGCCCAACTATTTCTAGGTGGCATCTCTCAACCTCATGCACCAGCTCAAGCTCCTTCTCTACCAGAGAGGTGACATTCCACATCCCAAGAGCCAGTTTAGCCAACCAGGGATTGGACCGCCAGGGTCTCTGCCTTGGACTGCCACCCAAGCCACATTGCACCGGACCCCCATGATCCCTGCTGTGGGTGGTGAACCCACTGGAGGGCGGACCCATGTTGCTTCTTCGGGCTGAGCCCAGCCGGGTTCCATGGGTGAAAACCCGGCCACCAGGCACTTGCTGTTGAGTCCTTCCCCCAGGCCTGGCTCCAGGGCGTGGCCCTGGCAACCCCAAACTGGGTGAGGTACACAGAATCCTTGTTATATTTTTTACTGAATAATGTAAGTCGAGTGTAATTAGATCTACATTAACATCAGCTGCATCCTCCATCTTCCCTGCCATCTTTGTTACTTTGGCATATTTACAGCCAACAGCTGTTGATCAGTGGGGCATTGGAAAACTGCTCCTTGCATGCTTTTATGTGCACCGTATGCACATGAATATTTAAAGTTTATTTATTAAAATATTGCATCAGAACACCAATACTGGTGGAAAAATGTGTAACAGAAAGCAATAATAATTTGTTAGGTGAAGTAATCAGTATCCACAAACTGGCAAATTAACCAATAAATGGTAACCAATACATGAGACAAAGCAGTTAGAAAATACCATCTAACGGAGCTTATTATTTTTATACAGGAACTTGAAACACAAGCTCAAGGTATCTGTGTGTGTGTGTGTGTGTGTGTCTTTGTGTTTGTCACCCACTTAACTCACTTCATACATTTCAGTGGGTTTTAACACACACACGCACGCACACACAGACAAAGAGGAGAGCGACCAGACTGTGATAGAATCGTGATGGAATGTGAAGCTTATCTTTAGTTGGCAGCAGAGTGACAGAGACACAAAAGCACACACACACACACACACACACACACACCTACCTATCTCTTCATGAGTCACTCTCTTCATTCATATCTCCAGGTGTTAAAGCATTAAAGCATTTTTGAAACGAAATTATTTATGTGATTTTAAACTGTGCTTTCACTCTAAATTGGTTCTTTTGTCTTTGGGACATTGTGGATGCAAATATTTAGGTTGGCTTTATTATTATTATTAGTAGTAGTAGTAGTGGTGATGGTGATGATTCACTTCCATTAAAGTTTAGGCACTACATTCTCAGCAGTGTGGTAGGGTCTGGCTTTAAAGTAAGAGTAATAAATCAGTTAAAAGGTCCTGATCATTGGTCTGAGAGGCTGACTGCTAGAATAAGGTTTCAGCAGTTCTGACTTATAAGCAGAGTTTATATGTGGTTAATAAGAATTTGAAATTAAGCCAGTGAAGGGTGATGTTATGCCCTGGCTCTGCAGGGGAAAAGAGACTAAAATTAATGATATTTATTACTTAACATAAGGACTTACATACAGCACCAGCAAAAGCTGTCCTTAAGGGTCAGGGTCTGATGGTGCGACCAAATTAAAGAAATTAATAAAACCTAAATTGTTCAAACATAGTTCCCCTATTGCAGGCCCTGTAAAAGTAAGTAACTAAACATGATGAATCTCCCTACCCAGAGTGACTCGTAACAACACTGAGTTGTGTGTCTGTGGTGAAAAGAAATTTGGAAATTAATCCTGACCCAGGAATCACAAGTACCTCAAAAATATCTACCTTCACCAAATACTCACCTACAGTGTCTACCACTTAATCAGCAGGACACAACACAAACAAGCTTGCAATGTTCACCATTGTTAAATGAGAATCATTTAATACGTCTAAATATCTAACAGCTTCCCACAGGAAGTATGGACTGGGAATAGTCCTGTGCAATAGTTGTGATTAGTGCATTTGTTTAGTTAAATCAAGTCCCCACCAATGAACACGAGTGAAGAAAGAAGCTACTTAGGTCTAGAACCAGTGACCTCAGAGGTCCACAGACCTTAACCAAAAAATTGTCACAAGCAGGAGTTAAGTACACAGAGATGGTCAGGGCCATAACAAGAGGCAAGAAAAAGGTAGTTTTTGTTAGCAAGTGCTTTTTGCAGTAATCAGGGAGGACTGATCAGTAGAAGTGAGAAGTAGGTTATAATAACCCAGACAGGAGAAGATTAGAGAAGAAGTCCCAAATTATTATTTTTTGTAGTATTGTTGTTTTTTTTTCGTTAGTATCTGAGTGATTGACTTAAAACCTGCCCTTTTGTCGTTTCTCTTTTTGGTGTTTATGATCTTGGCCTCTGTTCTTTTATCTTTGGCAGCCTGCTGTGCTCGATAACCTCTTGACCTCCATGAAGTTTGTCCTCCATGGAATGGGCATCCTCCGCATCAACCTGGCTAATGGGAGGAACAAGGTACTCATGCCAGAATTTTCTGTCTTTTGTTTTTTTCTGGCTCTCATACTGCTCCTCATAGGCTCAAATTTAGGGATTTGTGCTGCTGTGTGTCTTTGCACGTAACTGGCATCACCACTAGATAGCAGCATCTCAGCACTGTTGCCACAGCAGTGGCTTCCTGCACACACAGCAATAGTTTTCATTAAAAGAGAGCAGAAAGTTGGGTGATAATTGGATGGTTTGCTTGTGAGGTTTAATTTCATTTGAAAATTATTGTCAAAGTTGTCAGAGCTAATGTGTTTTCCTCCTACACAGCTCATCCTACTGGGAGATGATGACCAGTGTTTCCTGTATTAGATGTCAACTCAATGTGTCTGACTGTTTCTTTCCATATGTTTATTTTGTGTGTGCATCTCTAATGATTAACAAGTCTGGAGAGCAGAGACAGACTCATAAACTTTTCTGTCATTTAGACTTCCTTCCATCCGTTTTTCCATCTGCCCTTCACTCCTCACTGATCATTAATCCATATTTCTGTCTCCATGTCATGTTCTTGCAGGTTCACGCCCATTCTGTACTGTCATGTGGGCGTTGTTTTGATGAAGACCAGGTGCTGTTTCCTTTCCTGAGCCATGCCCTGTTCTGCCTGTGGGCTGACCAGGGAGTGAAGGCTGCGGCCGCCCGGGGTTACGAGTACGAGCTCAATGACTCTGCGCTGTAGTGAGTACACCTCAAGAACACACTCACGCTGAGCTGAAGAGATGCAGGGGACTAATTAGCTGGACTTAGCAGCTGATGCTCAGCCATGTGCTTACTGTCACTGGGAGTTAACATCTGGAGAGTGGAAAGTAAAGAGGGCAGGAAGACAGACCACAGTTTGCAGGCACATGTACGTCTTTAGCTGTTATATATCTTCATTTAACAGCCATGAAATAAATAAACTTGTTTTTGGCTTGTATGTTTGTAGGAGAAAAGCAATTTTAAAACATTTCAGAAGAGGGGGGAGAATTGTGATTAGGAAAATAAGTGGAGACAGAATAGCGAAAGTAAAGAGGTGAAGATGAAGGCTGAAAATAAGAAAAGAGTGTATGAAGCAGAAGCAAGAAGGAGCACAGACCCACCGGGAGGCTGTCTGGTCTCATCCTCTGCCCCAATGAGAGTCCTCAGCTTTGGGGTTATCTACACCGACAGGACCCCCGTTTCCCACTGAGAACTACCATTCATCACCATCATCAGTCTCTCTCTCTCTCTCTCTCTCTCTCTCTCCCTCTCACACACACACACACACACACACACACACACACACACACACACACACACACACACACACACACACACACACACACATGCATATGCATGCGGTGTGCTTCTAGACTACTTGTGAGGACTCTTACTGACAAAATGTGTATTCTAAATGTTGATTTTATTTTTAGTTAAAACTGATGTTTGTCATTAGGAATACTGTGACTGTATTCTCTAAGTGTGCTGCTCAAAATTGAAAACACAACAACTTGAAAATTAGGTCAATTTAGACGTGATGTGATAAATGGACTGATGATAACCGTGATCTTTAAGGATGTGTAAGTAATGCACATATGATTCTGTAATATATAATTGGTGATTTTTGTATGCTTTTGTACATTTATGTTTACACTCTCACACCACCTCATTGTTCTTGTATGTTGAGTTCTATCACACGGGCAAAAAAGATGAGAGGAATTTGACTGATAGTATTATTGTAATTATTTTTTAATCTGAGATATTGCAATAGCATCATTGGTCCATATAGCTGTGAAGTGAAAATCTGATATTTTTTGAGGTCTATTTTTGGCAATAGATAAACTTAGGGGCTGCACCAAGGTCCAGTATAACAAAAATAAGGTTTATTTTGAGATTTGAATCATCAAAAGCTCCTCTAGTAGACTCGTTAAATAAAAATACGCTTTGGAAATGAAGATAAGAGGCTTCATTAAAGCTCAGTGATAATGAGTTAGTGTTTAGCATGTCCCCCCTGGAATGACTTTTAATTGTTTTCCTTCAACCATCATCTTCAGTGCCAACTCCAGAAAAGATAATCTTTAAAGCTCAAAAAAATCTGAAGGTTTGGACCTTTTTTTTTAATCTATTTATTTGTTTTTTGTTTTTTTTTAGATAAATTGTTGTTAATATGACTGCAATCCCTGGGGGGGGGAAACAAAGGAAATACACTATATTAATCACAAAGTGAAAATTTGATATTATGACAGTTTCATGTCAAACATTGCAAGAAAGTCCATGTCCTGTAATTAAATCCCAAACTTTTACCTGTATATTTCAGAGCAAGTATTATTATTTCTTCTTCTTCTTATTATTATTAGTAGTATTTTTTGTCTTGAAATTATACACTAATTTCTAGAAAAAGGGCTTGTTAGATATTTCAGGTTGTGTATGCTTAAAAGATGTTTTTTTTTTTTTAATCTGCAAAATAAAGTGGGTTAGACCATCAGGCTAAACTGGTCATGCAAATGGCCTCATTTTTTTTTCTTCTTTTTTTGGTCCTGTATGTGGTGTTGTCAGCTGAAATGATTAGAAAAATGGCACCCTAACTCTCTTTAAACAGAACCAAATGTTGTGCTTAGACTACCAACCAGGTTGTGGGTCACTGACACATTTTGTAATTTTGCCTCTGTACACCACCACTGTGGATTTTAAATCAAATAATCAAAATGTGATTGAAGTGCAGACTTTCAGCTTTAATTCAAGGGAAATTCCTAAACAGTTACTGCAGAAGAATTGGCTGTAACTGTTCAGGAATTATAGCCATTTTATACATACTTTCCCATTTTCAGAGGCTCAGAAATAATAGGGCAGTTGACTGACAAGCCATTTTATGATGTCTGTTCCCTCGTTATTCCATGTGATTCCAATTGCCGAACATGCATTTTGGTAGCTTTTCACTGAAACTCTGTGTGAGGTCCAAAGAGATGTTGATGCAACTGAAGAAGGCCATCAGAGATGGGAAAAACTTTATGGGTGGCCAAAACCACAGTCTCAAACATTCTGAAAAAGAATTAATGTACTGGCCAGTTCAGCAATCTCAAAGGACCTGGAATACCTGAGAAGACGACCAAAGTGGATGAGCACAGAATTCTTTACTTGGTTAAAAAAAAAGCTCTTCACCACATCTAGCCACGTCAAGAACACTCTCAAGGAGGTAATGCAAATACAGAGGGTCTACAACATGGTACAAGCCACTGGACAGGAAGGCCAGATTATTAGATGAAACCAAGATGAACTTTTACCAGAATGATGGGAAGAGAAAAGTAGGGACAAGAAAACGAACAGCTCATGATCCAAAGCGTACCACATCATCTGTCAAACATGGTGGAGGCATTGTTATGGCATGGGCATGTATGGCTGCCAATGGAATCTACTCACCAGTGTTTGCTGTTGATGTGACTGTAGATTGAAGTTGTAGGATGAATTCTGAAGTGTACAAGGCTGTACTGTCTGTTCTGATTCAGTCAAATGCAGAAAAACTAATTGGATGGCACTTTACAGTGTAATTGTATATAAACCCAAAGCATATTGCAAATGCAACCCAAGAGTTTCTATAGGCACACAAATGGGATATTCTTCAATGGCCAAGTCAGCCACCTGACCTCAACCCAATAGAGCAGCTTTTCAGTTTACTGAAGATGAAACTGAAGGCAGAGACCCCCAGACAAGCAGCAACTGAAGGCAGCAGCAGTGAAAGCCTGGCAGAGCATCTCAAGGTAGGAAACAGAATTTGATAATGCCCATGTTCATGGACTGGATAAAAATGGCAGTAATTCTTAATACAATTCTTTTTAAAATCCCTTGAATTAAAGCTGAAAGTCTGCACTTAAATCACATGTTAACTGTTTAAAATCCGCTGTAAAGGTGTACAGAGGCAACTTTGCAAAAAAATGTCCCATTGTCCCAAAACGTGTGGCTCCAACTGTAGCTGCTTTAATTAATCTTTTTAGATCGAAAATTGCTAAAGCAAATGTTTGCTATTATTTAGGTTTCTTATTTAGGTCTTGTCAGCCTCATTTCTATCAGCAGCAGAGGGCTTGTTTCCGAAAAAAAAAACCCACTTTGAAAATATGTCTATGCAATGCAGGTATAGTGCACAAAGGGGTCCACAGACAAAATGACTATCTGCTGAATGTAGTGTGACTTAAATATCTGAAGAGCCAGAGTTAGATTTGATGGTTAACCTCCTTTTTTCTCCAGAAATTCTTATCTTTGACTTTAAGTCATTTAAAATTTTTTAACGTTTAAATTCCTTGAAAGTACATTAAAACAACAAAATGCTCCCACATGAAATAGCATAGTTAAGTTCCCTAACAGAATAGCAGCAGGGAGAAGACTCCAACATCAATATATAGATATTGTATCTGCATCTGCTAAATGTGTAAATAACAGATGATAAAACATGAGCTTTGTAAGATGTTCAGTTTTGTCTATTAAGAATTTCAGACTGGTTAAAAAAGTGCTTAGTTTAGACATGAGCAGCAAGACTCTAAATGGTCCTCACAATGACAGAAATATAAAACGGTCTCTTGCAGGTTGTTTGCTGTGTGCATCATCCGGCAGTCTGCATTTATTTATTTATTTTTCTTTTTTAAAGCAGCAGGATGTGTATCACTGTCTAAGAAACTAATTCAGGATGACAAGCAGAGAATGTCACAGTTCACATAGGTGGAGGTGTGTGTGTGTGAGAGAAAGATCACATTTTACTGACTGCATGCACACACACAATATAATTGATTCCACTAGCAGTGTTAGTGGCTAATCTGTGTTTAGAAGCTTTGCCTCAGTGTGTTATTATGGTAAGCCAGTGTGAATATTCATCGTGATGAACTGTTGCAGCCCCTGGGGCTCCTGTCTTATCACTGCACACCCCACTCTCACACACACACACACACACGCGCGCGCGCGCACACACACTTAACCACAACACACACAGTATATTAGCCTACACACCCGTAACTGATACCTGATTTCTCTTTTGATCTCAAGTTTGTCTTCAAGTTATTAATTATCATGCTGCTCTCTTCTTCCCCTTGTTTCTCCTTGCTTTTTAACCTTTTTTCACCCTTCATTTTCTCTTCTAGTTTCTTTGAGAACATGAGCCGCATCATGTCTCCAGACTACGTGCCCACAGAGACAGACGTCCTGCGAGTACGACTGAGGACAACAGGTGTGATTGAGACCCAGTTCAAAGTCAACCACCTTATTTTCAGGTAGTCACTTTGCTTTTTATTAAAATGCGAGGGTGTAGAATGATTGTGTTTAAAAGCATTGACTCACTCAGGTACTTCTGTAGAAGTTGAGAGCAGACCTGACTGCAGCAGCTCTGTCGTACTAACTTACTTTATTTCTTTGGCTGTGACACTCTTATCTTGGTCTACAGCCATGTGATAGTCCCAAGATATGAGATGGAGATGGGCGGCTTCATTCAATATGTCAATATGGCACCTATCAGGTGGCTTTACACTCATCTGCTCAAGGCGCACGCATTCAGGGGCTCTGTCTTATCAGTGGAGTAGCAGAGGGCAGGGATCTGAGCTCAAGAGAATGCTGTCAGATGACCATATTCATCTCTGATCAATGAGCCGTTGTCAAAATAATACCACCTTCTTTATTATCTTCCTATGGCTGATCTAATTTCCTGAAGCCACTGATGGTCACGACAGAGTGATGGTTACTAATGAACCTGATTTCTTTTTGACTAATACGGAATAAACAGCATTTTAGAAAAGTCCCCCAATAAAATAATAATCAAAAATATGAATAATAATCAAAAAGGTGGATGGATGGATTATAATTTCAAATGATAAAGAGAGAGAGAGAGAGAGCTTTATTATTGTCTTTTGACAAATTTAAGAAATACAGAATACAACTGAGTATTTTAAACACATCAATTAAATTGTTGGCTAAAGTCTAAACACTTAAATCAGTTGGATTAAACTGTGTTTGTACAATGGCAGGTTTGGGAGTGAGAAGAATTATGGAAGACAAAATGAAATGCAGCATAAAAAAATGAAACTTTTGTGTAAATTTCAAATTATCTGGGCAGAGAACAAGAGAAGGATTGACCCTGAGCACTTGCTGTGAGCCTAAAAGTTCTGTTGATGGTCTTTGAACATTAATATTCAGCTATTTTTAAACATTGGTGATAATGGGTAGAATTACACACAGTACAGTCCAAAACTTTCAAATTTACCTGACCTTAAAAAAATATTTGGTGCAATTACTTTGCAGCTCTGACAGTATGTTTGGGCTCATGTTTGCAAATATGGCATGCATTTGGAAGAATTTTCTGGTTTGAATTAAAATAGAAGTGGAAAAGCTAACACATCAGAAACTAACAGAACTGCCTGTAGCGGAGCATCACAGACTGTATGGTGTGACCAGTTGGTTTGTGGACTACCTTATTGAAGCTCAAACTTTGGGCCATCACAGCTTTGCTTATGATGACCAAAAAATGGCCATGTTTAGGCAAGAAGGTGGAGTATAGACCTGGGGTTATCAGTGAAAGTTCGCCAGCTAATGGGTTATTTAATAGTTTCCATGTGTTTGTAAGTCTACAGGTATTTACCTGGGTCCGAGACAAAAATTTTGACATCAGATGATGAGTGCAAGGTTCCGTGTGAATGTCTGCCGTGATGGTGGGGTTTCATCCGTGAAAGACACAGCTCTAGGTGCACGTATGGTTGGGCATATTTCAAGTGGAATTAAAAGAATAGAATGACTCTCATCTCTGCAGTTGAGTCCATATTTAATGTCATAGTATACAATAAATATAAAGTATGTAATATGACTCTGATAGCATATTTCAGTCTGTACTTTTAACCATATGGCTAATGTAGCTAAATATCATGTAACTCAAAAAAAAAAAACAGTATCACCAAAATCTTGATGCTACCCAAGCCATTATGGACAGAGTGAGGATAACACAATGGTTTCTTATATAAAATGTGCAGTCCAAGGAAAAAATTCCAGACATGTTCTTGTAGAAATGACTAAAACATAATTTTATCTTTTTGGAAAACAGCTGAATTAGGACGGCATGATTTACTCCAGAGCAGTAATTTATTATTGAACTTTCAAAAACTAACCTCTACAGACCATAAAATTTCATTGTTGATTTTACCGTTCCATTTTCTGGTGTGGTTTTATGGCAAGAGCAACACAATCTCACTTTTTTCTTTAGTGTGTTTGTCTGGAGACAGTGTATATGTCAGGAAAATCAGATTATTTTATCCCTCTTTCTCAATAATATCTACCTAAGGAGCACCCCACCCCTTTTCTCCACCACAATATCAACCTGTCCTTCATCCCTGCTTGACATTACATCTCATATGGAATTATAATAATGAAATACATTACCTCAGCTTTTCATATGATCTCTGTTTAGCATATAAACATTGTAGAGAGAGCCAATTTGTCAGCACATGTCTGCCATCTGGGATATTGGTGTGACATTTAAATGCTTCTAGTGTGTCTCTGGATGCCGCAGACGTGACAAGTTTAACTTGATTTGCCAAAAGTATTTTTTTTTACCTGAGAAAAAGTTTCACAGCATTGAGGCCCTTTGATCGTAAGTGAATCTGTTGTCCTGTGCTGATAAATGCTACTTTTTCATCACAGTCTCACTAATTGCATCATTCAGTTGCTGTTTTTATTCTGTCTGGGCCTATTTTTTTTCCGTGAAACACTGTGATGCTGACGCCACCACCAAGTGATGGTGTCACATCTGAGCTAGGGGAGCAGAGTCCCAGGTGGTGCTGCAGGACGGAGCCCTGCCTCCCCACACTCATGCAGCCCCTCTCTAATCTAAATTCTTGAGAAGATAAATAATTGGTTTTCATTAACTGACACGCTGCACTGTGTGTGTGTGTGTGTGTGCGCATGGTGTAGATTTCCTTCAGTGACTTGAAAAGATTAAACCCAGAGGGTTGATGAACAGCTTAGCATAAGTTAATGTAATTATTTCAGAGTTGGTCATAAAAAGGATATTAAAGGGATTTGGAGAAATAGATGGGCAAGAAAGGCTGAGTTTTTCCTTTCAGACACAAAAAGTGTGTTGTTTTTTGGCTTATCGATGTGCGAAGAATTCGTGCATGAATATTACTTTCCAGCATTTGTGTTAATATTCTGCTGAGGTTTTAGAAAGCAGAGAAGACTGCACAGTTATTATTGAAAGGGAGTTTTGCACCCTGACTTGGTATCTTTTTGGCTTTATTCAGGCTGCACTCAGAGCTAACATGATGTGAAACTTTCTCCCTCAGTTCAATGATTGTCTCACTTGTTGGTTCATGCTTAAGGTTTCTCATCTGTACCAGCATCTGTGCCCTGCACTCCAACTTCCATTCTATAAGAACTGTGTTAGGTCTTAATATAAGTGCAGTTAGAACTGTGACTGTTTTTACTCTGACTTGTTTGGTGTAGTTGCAGGATGTGTCTATTAACTACTAAATCAGGAGATTTTAAATCACAAATTAAAGTTTAAAAATGCAGATCCTTTGTGTTTGCAAAAACATTTTGAAGTTACACTTATATAACTAATATTGGCTAAAATGTAGACACTTAGCTTTAATTGGGGGTATTTACAATGCCTATAAAATGTGTGGATGTTTCACCCTTTTATTGCTTTCATTGCTTTAATGAATAAAATCATGGTCAATATAATTTGGCTTTTTTGATAAGAATTTGCAAAAAATAATGTCAAATAATAAAAAATATATAAGGTAAAATAAATGTTTGCATAAATATTCCCCCTTTTAGGTCAGGATTTAGTAGGTGCACCTTTGGCTGCAATCACAGCACTGAGTCTGTGTGGATATGTCTCAATCAGGCTGGCACATCTGGACACAATTTTTCTCCATTCTTCCTTGCAAAACAGCTCAAGCTCAAGTCAGGTTGCACGGGGATTGGGCATTAACAGCTCTTTTCAAATCCAGCCAAAAATTCTTAATTGGATTGAGATCTGGGCTTTGATTTGGCCAATCCAGAACATTCACTTTGTTGTCTTGGAACGCTTTCTGTGCAGCTTTTGCTGTATGCTTGGAATTGTTGTCTTACTGGAAAATAAATCTTCTCCAAAGCTGTAGTTCTCTTAAAGACTGAGCCAGATTATCCTCAATGATTCGACTATATTTTTCAGAATTCATGTTCCCCTCTACCTTTACAAGCCTTCCAGAGCCTGCTACTGCTACACTACTGATTCATCAGTTAAGGCAGGAAAAGGTTTGAAGTTGATTCCAAGTGTTGCATTTGCATTTGTGAGCTGCTTCTGTGTTTCATACGGTTAAATAGCAAGTAAAGCAGATCATCCTTGCACTGAAAAAACAAAGTCCTTCAGAGATAGTGGGTAAATTAGGACTGGCCTAATCAACTGTTTTGATCATTTTGTGAAAAATGTGGACGTGCACAGAAGACAACAATGGTGGATGATCACAAGATCCTTTCCATGGTAAATTAAAAAAAAACAAACTCATCACAATATTCAGTCAAGTAAAGAACACTATCCAGGAGCTAGACATGTCACGATCCAAGTGTACCATAAATCGAAGACTTTACAAGAGTCATTGCAGAGTGTTCAAAACAAAGTGCATCAGCCTCAAGAATAGAACGATTTGACTAAAAACATCTGTTCTGAAACGACTTTCTTTGGACAGGTGAAACTAAGACCAATCTGCACCAAAATGACTGCTCTTGCATCTGTAAAACATATTAGAGGCAGCATTATGCAGAGGCATGCATAGCTTTAACCGGCACTGGGTTACTGGTTCTTGATGATGTGACAGAAGACAGAAGCAGCTGGATGAAATCTGGAGTTTATCTGGAGTTTGTCTGACAGGTAAAGTTTGGCCGAGAATGGACCGTGCAAGAGGACAGTGATCCCAAGCACACCAGCAAACCTACCACTGAAATAAGAAAGAAAGAAAGGAGGGGGGGGGAGAATTGAGGCGTTGCAATGGCCCAGTCAAAGTCCAGACCTCAACCTGGCTGAAATATTGTGGCAGGACCTAATAGAGCTGTTCATAAATAACTGGCTGCAAACCTCAGGGAACTAAAGCAACTTTGTAAGTAAGAGTGGGCCAAAATTCCTCTACAATGATGTGAGAGACTGATAGTCAATATAGAGAACTATTTCTGGTAAATGTGGTTCTACAAACTGTTGAACCATTGGATGTGCTTACTTCACATGACTGTATATAGAATGATAACAGCTTATTTCAAGGATAATGGATAGCATATGTCATCTGATGAGCAATAAGAAAATAACTTTTGTAAACCATATCGTCAGCACAGGTTTAGCATCAGAGCGGAACCTTTTTAGTTTTGTGTTATGTTTGTTAAAAATTTAACTGTTCAGGCTGTCTTTGGAAGTGTGAAAAAACTCCAAATGTGGTATTAATTCTTGTCCATACATCGTTCTTTCTTTTTCTTCCTCACATTACATTTCTTTCTGAAAGCCATAAACACTGTTGTTTCAGTGTTTGCCATTCTGGAAAATTCACTAATTAACTTTTATGGTAAGTATTCAGACAATTGAGGCCTCACTTGTATCTGCGTGGAGCCATTCAGATTGTCTTAGGTTGTTAGGAACAAATAGTCCCTCTCCATTACAACTTCTAAAACCATATATAGTTAGATCAATAAATTTTGAGACAATTACACATCTTTTGTATTTGGTGGCCACTTTGTATGGAGCCAGTAGAACTGTTTTCTTGATTCTAGTCTTAATGCTAAGTAAACACTATTCATTCGGTCAGACATGAATATTATCAATACTGCTCTCTATGTCGTTTTAGGGGAAAACAAGAAGATGAATACATTTCTTTAAAATTTTAAAAGGGACCTATTTCTACTGCTACAAGTGTAACTGTGCATGATTCACAGTTTCAAAATTACCCTGACCAGAGGGCATGTTCGACCCTCAACCCCCTTGGCACAGCCAATGAGTGGAGGGTATTGGGTACTGTGGCCTGTCTGCCCTGCCATTTGCAGATGACATGGTTCTGTTGGCTTCATTAAGTGATGACATCCAGCTTGTATTGCGGCGGTTTGCAGATGAGTGTGATGCAGCCAGGATGAGAATTACAACCTCCAAGTCTAAGGGCACAGTCCTCATCTGGAAAAGGGTGGGATGCCCGTTCTTTTTTGACAACAAGTTGCTGTCCCAAGTGGGACAAGGAGGGACTCCTTGTATAGCTGCTTCTCTCTCACATCGAAAGAAGCCAGCTCAGGGGGTTCGAGCATCTGACCATGACGCCCCCTGGATATCTCCTAGGTGAGGCTTTTCAGGCATATCCTACTGGAAGGATTCTCCTGGGCAGATCCTGGACAGATTGGAGAGACTGCATCCCTCAGCTGTCTTGGGGTCATCTCAGTGATGTAAAACATTAGATTGGAATAAATGCAGCTCAGGATGACAGAAAACTATAATAAACTAACAACACTTCTCACATGTCTTTTGATGTTATTTAAACAGTCAGCAGTGTAAAGAATGATAAACATTCGTGTGTGTGTGTGTGTGTGTATACAGTCTCACAATTTTGCACCAGACATAGCCTAGTTAGCATACAGAGGTCCTGTTTCACCTTTGACCTCTCAGCGTGATAAGGTTGTGAGTCTTTTCCTGGAACATTAACATCAACTGCTCTGGTAATTACAATTACTACACTGCAGATGAGGGTGAGCATCAAGGGGCAGAAGCAGTGGGAGGGGTGAGAAGAGGGAAAGATGACGTAAACCAAAATGCTGTATAGAAAGAAATGTTTCTTTCTGCAAACATGATCAACTTTTGGATTGCTCTTGGCTGTGCAGGGAGTTTCATCAGTTTTTATTTTGAAAGTATGACAATAAAAGCATAGAATAAAGTGCTGTATGAATGTATGTGAATGGGCAAATGAGGCTTGTAGTAAAAAGTGCTTTGAGTGCTCAGTTAGATTAGAAAAGTTCTATATAAGTACCAGTCCATATAGCGCTGTCACAAATCAGATTTTCATTTCACAATCTTGTTGTGCAAAAAAAAACTATATTGTTGTAGTGTGTGTATGTGTGGAGAGAGAGAGAGAGAGAGAGAGGTAATAATGCTATCAGTCAAACACAGCTAAAACGGTTTGTGTTTTTTTTTGTTTTGGCAAATTAATTAAACTCTTTTTACAAATGTGGAGGTGGTAAGAGTCTGTAGATGTATAAAAACATTAAAATAACAATTAGTTATTTACAGTATTATAACATGTGCATTACTGACACCATATCTGTATTTCATTTGAATTATCACAATTATCAATATGTGGTTATCATGACTCTTAGCCTGAAATAAAGGTGTGTGAGTTAGTTTCCCATTAATGCTGGGATTGTAAAAAATGCATAGACTTAACAGTTTTAAATTTGTAGTGACTATTAATGATAAGTGGTCAAGGAGTAACTTTCAGGGGCATTCTTGCACATATAATCATGCATTAAAAATAGTAGACCAAATATGTTCATTTCCAGCTCCAAATTTGTATTCTTGGAATTGAATAATTGCTTTGCATGATTCAAAATAATCCTTATTTGTCTTGTATTGGGCCTTTATATTGGACATCCTGAAATCAGCTATGAAATAAGCTTTGTTCTTATTGGCTGCCCCTCATAAGCAAAAGGTTTTACCAGCAGCTAATTGGGGCTGCTGTGCTCAAACCAGAGGTGTGTGACAGAGACAATCATAATGAGGATGTCTGCACTCACTGACATAATAAAGAGCCCAGACAAGGAAAAATCAGAGAAATGCTTTTCTAGCACTTCTTTTCCTGTAAAAATAATTGAGAATGGTAATGTTTACAGTGCACACAGAACTGGCAAATCATCACCATGTTGGCATTTAAATTTTATTCAAAGCACTCCTTTGTTCTGGCTCATCTTAAGGCAAGCCACTGGATAGCTTGTATGATAAGGAAACGAACGCTTAATCTCAGTCAGTATGTGTGCAAAGCAGGAAGCAAACCTTATTACTAGAGCTTGTAATGCTGGTGGCATTGTACACCTGGCTTATGAGTTGGTTTGTGTAATGAAGCCTCAGCTTCACTGACAGCCCCTGTGTCTGGCATCAATTCCACTGAAAATTTCCATCATAAATCTCATCTTTATGTTGCAGTCTTTCCTGTTTGTTTCCCTTGTGTGTCTGTGTTTCCACATGTTCATTTCCCCTCTAAATAAAGAGCTGCACTAACTCAGCGGATGCTCAAAAGGAAGGTGGAAGATGGCACATCTGGCTTTGAAAAATGGGTGAAGTGGGACAAAGTGATGTGTGGCACTCTGTGATTTTCTACTTTTATTCCTGTTGTGTTTTCCTCTCTCTCATCCTTCTGGAGAACATTGACCTTTACGCTTTTTGTGCTGCCATGTTGTGATTGTCTCGGGGAAAATTGAAAAAGGGAAAGA
Organism: Etroplus canarensis; assembly: GCA_015106775.1. NCBI lineage: Eukaryota > Metazoa > Chordata > Actinopteri > Cichliformes > Cichlidae > Etroplus > Etroplus canarensis. Next base: position 39,361 of record VUQH01083739.1, read on the forward strand.
CCTGGTCTGCAGAGACGTGTGACAAACTCCTCCTTGTGTGTTTGTAAGTGTAAATCGCATATTTGAGAAATATGACCTTATCCAAAACCAATACAATCTGTCATTGATGAGCGGTATCCTGCAGTATGTCTGTAAGCTTTACCATCTTTATGGAAGGTCATGAACACACTGACGACGGTTTTCAACTTTTCTTCTGGAAATTTAATTCTGAGAAAAATATGTTGGTCACAATGAAATGTCATACCACACAATGCACACTAAGCACTTGAATGAAAAATGAGACGAATTTCTGGCCTTGTTCGTAAAATAACATGCAAGGGATGACATCAGAAAGACATGTCTTTTGGATGCAGATTGAAATGTTTTACTGTACTGTTTTTATTGTAATAATAGTACAATGTTTGGGTAACTTACCGCTGTATATAAAGTGTGTTTACCCTCTTAAACACTCCTGACTGTGTTGGTTTGCTGAATCAGATGCACAGGGGCTCAGTATAATATCCTGGATCTCTGTTTGTTCCACTACACATGTACAGCTTCAGCTATTGTTTGCCTTTAGCTACCATTTTCACATTTTAAAACACATTTTCACAGATGCCGTTTTGGGTTTTTAGAATTTTTATTCTGCAGTAATATTATAAATTCTGTCCATCTGCTTGGCCTTATCATATAACAAAGAATTTAGTTGCAATTATTTTGGCATACTGTCAGAATATTCTTGCATTAACCTTGTGAGGTCTAAGTATCCTGAACCCTAACCTAAAAGTCTTCGGTTAAGTCCCACTTCTTATCATTGATAATGCCTTTGATGTCACAGGGTTAATGCAGAATTGGATGACTGCATGTAGCTTAAAAGTTGTTATACTCAACAGCAAACAACTACCGACCCAGTAGTTCCCCTGGGCTCTATTAAATATTTTAGTGTCTTTGAGGTGGTTGTTCTGGTTTTTGGCTCATCTGGTCAAAGGACCAATGATCTAATGCCATGGTGAGGCGTCTGTCTGTCCATCCCTCGGTCCACAGTTCACATGAATTGCTTGTCCTCCTAGAGTACTGGCCAGAATTTAATCAAACTTGCACACAATGACCACACAAACACAGCAATTGCCTAATGGGTCCAAATTGTGCTCAAGGTCGAGGTCATATTTGTGGTTTTACAGGCATTTTTCTTTATTCAAAAAAATGCTACTCCTAAGTGTATTGATCTGGATTGTGATGTTCATAAAATGTGTGTTTGCATGTGCCCATCTGCCATTTATACATAAATGTTATCATTAGGTTCATTTATGGCATCTTAATGTTGTGAGCTAGGTTAGGGATGTCAAGAAATGGGGCCATGGGTTAGATGTAGCATTGAGTCCTGGCAGGAAATAATATATCAATAACCTGATTTGGCCACATGATCAGCATAAACTCCCATTTTTACAAGTGGAACGCTTAAAAGTCAGTTCACTATATTCCACTGTTGCTATTCCTATATTTTCAGTTCCTATTATGCCGGCAGACTTTTGATGGGTCTCTGCTTTTAGGTCATAGACCCACTGCTAATAGCGCCGCAAGAGCTTAAAATATCACTTTGCCACACGTTGCATACATTTCCTATCCTGTTAAATGGTGATAATCAGGATCTTATTGGTCATGATCATGGAGGGAGTTGACTCCCGCATTAGGAAGGTGTGGTTGGGGCCTTCCTATCACTATTATGCTACCATCAGTAATATGGTCAATGCTGTGGCCTGCTGATGCATTCACATATTTTCATGCTTTTTATGGCCATGGTTATTAAGGATCATGTAGTTATGATACTCCTGAACTCAAACATTTTAATTTGGTGGTGAAGCAGATTAATTTGTCCTGATTATAGCTGTTAGTGAGCCTCCTTGACTTCTTAATGAATATCAGTTCTCATTAGTTTGTCCAGTACAGCCAAACAGTGTCAATAAAACATGCCACTTTCTCCCTGTACTTCACACATTATAATAACCTGTGAATTGTGATAGATTGTGAGCTGGATTAGCTACTACATCATTGACGTTCTGGTGTAATCTGCATTACCTCACCTGACTTGCTGTTCTTACCAATCTCAGCAGTGTTGAGACATTGATTGCATATAAAGAATGGATGACTTCTAGGTCTGAAAAGTGAAACTGATGCGGAAGTGCCTTAAACCTGAATCGCTTCTACTGGCCAGCTGGGAGTGAGTGTCTCCTCAGACTGCAAATAGAGGTCTATAGAAAAATTATCCTATTGCTCACTTGATGTATGGCTTCAGTAGACTCTTTCCTTATGAGCTGATGCTCTCAATCAGTAGTTTCAAGTCCTATTGAAAACACCATGAAGTTAATTTTTATATTAAGCTTCCATTTAAGAGTAGAACTGATGATTGATTTAGCTGGTTGTGTTTTAGGTTAGGTGTACACTGACAAGCCAGTATCATATGAGTGTGCAGTGTCCATCAGTTTCTTACTAAGATCTACCCCTTGTTCATTATGTCTGATTAAAAAAACAAAAAAAGAGATGGCAACACCCAAAATTCTAAAGTTAATTCTTTGGGGCTTCACTATCTAGGCTGATGTCAAAGTGGAAATGTCCATCTTTCATATAAACAACAAATCAAACATAATCCCCTCTGTACATTATCTGTTTAGCACCGAAGTCGAAGTAAAAGGAGGGTACATGCCTAACTTAAAGTGGCCAGAAACATTATGTCAAATACATTACAATGTTTTATACCTACTGGATGTGTAGATTCTCAATTATTTGCTAACAAATCAAAGTGAAAAGGTGATAATATGCCAGTACTGGGTTCACATCATTTCTACTATGTCTAAGTGATAACAAATTAATTGTTAGGGGTTTTAGTTTTAAACAAATGTGTTCAAGAATAGGAAAGAAACATGGATGCTTTTATTTTTGCTTTTTAATATATTTTCTATTTCGAATTTCTGTCTAAACTGTCTTGTTCTCTATGTTCCTTGTGTGTAGGATGTACGACGTTGGAGGCCAGAGAACCGAGCGCAGGAAGTGGATTGGCTGTTTTGAGGATGTGAGGGCGGTGCTGTTTGTGGTGTCGCTCAGCGGATATGACATGACCCTGGTGGAAGACCCAGCTGTGGTACAACTAGCGTTAAATCACCACCTCCTCAAATTTTTTCTGCTCTTCAGTCAAAAAAACTAGAACTCATTTGTTTAGTCTCACCCATACAGATTATGTTTCACCCAAAAAAAAATTCAAAATAACAGTGTTTCTGCTGTTTTTGTTCCTCTGCAGTTGTTTAACAGTGTCATTGTTTTCTCTCTCCAGAATCGTCTTCAGGAGAGCATGAAGCTCTTCTCATCAATCTGCAATAATATCTTCTTCCGCAGCACATCCATGGTGAGAAAATCATCCCTCTCCCACTTCTTCAGCCTCAGGAGGAATGATAAGAAAGTAAAACAATTTGAATTTAATAGTATCTTGAAGGCTTGGAATTTTTACTTCTGGTAATGCAGATGAACATTTGCCAAGTGACACTTACTGACATTATCAGAGTCCACAGAGCACCATCATAGGAAAGAGAGTCTGCTTTATTCATAGATTTGGATGCACTCACTGCTGCAATGTTTTAAATACAAAATAACTGACTTCGTAAAAACTTTTCAAATCTTTATCTTACTATTTTTAATCATGTTTGCAGTTATTTTTATAGGTATAGCAATATCAGTGAGCAGCGCTGGTTATTGGCCAATATGTTAGTGCAGCCCTACAAGTTGTATTTGGGTTGCTGAAACTCCAGAGGACAACTAAATGCATGATGGGAGATTTGATCCACCAGCTTCTCTGCCTATGTTGGTGTGTCCTCAGGCAAAACAATCTTTATATCATATACACCATATGGACAAAGGTATTAAACACGTCTTAATCACTGAATTCAGGTGTTTCATTTAGTCCTATTGCCATAGGTGTATAAAATCAAGCACCTAGCCATGCAGTTTGCCTTTACAAACATTTCTGAAAGAATGAGTCATTCTGAAGCGCTCACTGAATTCCAGCGTGATACTGCAATAGGATGCCACGGCTGCAACAAGTCATTTCATGAAATTTCTTCCCTCCTAGATATTCCACAATCAACTGTAAGCATTATTATTGCAAAGTGGAAGCATTTAGGAATCCCAGCAATTCAGACACAAAGTAGCAGACCGCATGACATTATAGAGTGGGGTAAAAGTTGCCGACGCTCTGCTGACTCAATAATTGCAAAGTTCCAAACCTCTTCTGGCATTAACATCAGCACAAAAACTGTGCCCTGGACGCTTCATGGCATAGGTTTCCGTGGCCGAGCAGCTGCACGCAAGCTGAACGTCACTAAGCACAGTGCCAAGTGTCATATGAGGTGATTAAATGCATAACACCACTGGATTCTGGAGCAGTGGAAATGTGTTCTTTGGAGTGATGAATCATGCTTCTCTATCTGGCAGTCTGAGTCTGGGTTTAGAGAATGCTAGGTCAACATTACCTGCCTGAATGCATTGTGCCCAATGTAAAGTTTTGTGGCGGAGGGATATTGTTCTTCTAGGGTTGGCCTGGGCCCTTTAATTTCAATTAAGGAAAACCTTAATGCTTCAGCTTACCAAGACAGTTGGACAGTGCTATGTTTCCAACTTTATGCGACCAGTTTGGGGAAGGCCCTTTTCTGCATGACTGTGCCGCAGTGCACAAAGCAAGTTCCACAAAGGCATAGTTGGATGAGTTTGGTCTAGAAAAACTTGACTGACCCTAACAAAGCCCTGACCTCAACCCTATCAAGCACCTTTGGGATAAACTAGAACAGTGATTTTTGTCCATCTGGTGTAATATACTTTATTGAACTCAAAAATTGGGAAATTACTGTGTTACAGCAGCCTAAAATATGAAAAATAACACAAAATAAACGCAATATTACATGACCAAATTGCTCTGAAAGGTAAAAAATACTCAAAAGAAGAAGCTATAGAAAATATAATACAATGTAATGTAATTTAATAATACAAATGAATGTGGTATGAGCCTGGAAAGAATTCCTGTCAAAGTGAAAATGTCCTTGAACATTTAATGCAATATTCTTCTTTCCTGTGCTGTTAATCCTCCTGTAACCCCTTTTGCCCTGAGCCTTATGCTGGAAACCACTTTTGTATATTTTGCATGTTTACAATGTAAAACATGGGAAAGGAAAAACTTCAACATGTCTTTCTGTGACAGACAGGAAAGAGACTCTGCTTTTGTTTTTCAAGACAAAAGACAAAAAGCGCTCCACTGACGGAGACAGGAACCTTAGTTCAGTTTGACAGTTCAGCTCAGGTGGGTGGAGCTCGTGGATGAATCAAGGACAAATGAGCTAAATCTCTGTGTTCCTCCCTGTTTGTTCTCTATGACACCATGAGAGGAGAATAACACTAATGTGTCTGATAAATGCTGTTTCCATACGCAGATCGTCGTCTCAGCCCTTTGTCTCTAAGTGCACTGTCACTTGCAATTAAACAACCACTTCTGATTAGGGTGTGAGTTGGCACTCTGTTTTTCCATCCTGTTTCTGATGGATAGTCACATTAAAACAATTGTGTAATGAACTTGTTCAATTTATTCCACCTAACTTGTATTTGAGGCCCACTTCAAACCCATGTCACTGCACACTGATCCAAAGGCTGTGAACTCTGCAGTGTTCCTGGCCTTCCTATGAAGCTTTTCTCCAGTCTCTGAGCAAACAAAGGCACTTTTTTTAGATTTATTTAACTTGATGTGTCAAGGTGTTTGGTCATAAGTAAAAAGAAAGCAAATCTGAGCCATTACAGATTTGTAGAAAATCTCCTCACGTGAAAGTTTCTGTGTGGCACCAAACCATCTCTTGCAGTAGGTTATTCCTTTTTAAGCCATAAACAACTTATTTAAGGCTTCATTAGAGCCAAATAGGCAATTAAATGTCTTTGTGTGACGTGTTTATGTGCAGGGTTGTGTGTGGGCCTGCACGTTAACATGGCCAACGGGCTCATTAAACAAAAGTGTTTAATGATACCTTTTTTACGTGGGAGGAAAATTTGTAACCTCCACCTCAATTAACTTTTCTGTGTGGCTGGTCAGTGATAATTACATACCCTGGTGTTGCTCTGTTTCCTGCTCATTGAAAATGTGCACAACCTTTTCCCTTCCTTGTTATTATCAGGAGGGGTTTGTGAGCGCATGTATGTATGTGTTTGGTTTTGTGAGCAGACGGGCCAGAAAAGAGAGAACTTAGTCTGAGTTTTAATTGGTTGACTACAAAGCCAAAAAGTACCTGTGTAGTTTGGTGGCAGCCAGGTTGAAGAAGTAAACAGAAAGAGATTTATGAAAGTAGCCACTGAGCTTGTTCCACAGGAGACTGCGAGAGGGATTGATTGATTGTACACTGATGCATGAAGCGAGGCCATTGATCCAATATCAACACCCCATGTTTGTATCAACACTGCTATTGATTTTTGCATTTACAGTGAATATTTATAGGTGACAATAAATGTGACTTTCTATTGTTTTTATTGTTTGGTTCATTATGGTAGCACTTTTGATGGAAACATTTCCTTTCTCTTACTATCTTTCAGATTGATTTTCCCTTGGCACTGGAGAGGAACTATTTCAGTTATGAACTTGTTCTCTCAGCTGACTGTTTCTTTCTTCTGTTTTATTGCAGATTTTGTTCATGAACAAGATAGATCTTTTTCAAGACAAGATTTTACACTCTGGGCGACATCTACGATTGTATTTACCACAGTTTAAAGGTAGGATTGTGATTAATTAGCAATGTTATTACCTTGTTGTGCATAATAAAGTGCCCACATGGATAGTGTAAAAGCCCAAGGCTGTGTCCAGAATCACTTAGTACTCACTGCATAATGAGTTCACCATAGTTTAGTACTGTCTGAATTTTGAGTATTACCATATGCTATATAATGCATTTAATGCTGCACAAAAGGTAGTGTACAGTTAGTGGTCACTACCCAAACATTATATACCATTATCCATCGTGTGCTTTACAGCAGTCGATCCAGTGCTTGGCATTGTGCTTGGTAATGTAAGGCTTGCATGCAGCTGCTTGACCATGGAAACACATGGCGTGAGGCTCCTGGCGCAGTTTTTGTGCTGATGTTATTGCCACAGGAGGTTTGAAACTGCAGTTACTGAGTCAGCAGAGTGATGGTGACTTTGGGGTGCTACGTGCCTCAGCACTCAGTGACCCTGATCTCTAGTTTTATGTGGTCTGCCACTCTGTTGCTGAGGTTCCTAAAAATTTCCACTTTGCAACAATACACATTACAGTTGATTTTGAAATATCTAGGAGGGAAACAATGTAAAAAACTGACTTATTGCAATTGTGACATCCTATTACAGTACCATGCTCAAATTCATTGAGCTCTTTAGTACGACCTATTATTTGTGAAGGGAAACTCCGTGGCTAGGTGCTTGATTTTCTACACCTGTAGCAATGGGACTGAATGAAACAACTGAATTGAGTGATTAAGAAATGGATTCCAATACTTTCATCCACATAGTGTATTTAGACAACATTGATTTGGCAAGGAAGAGTATGTGAAGAGTGTTCTGGAGGTGAAGAGAGTGTCAGACAGAATGATGACTTTGAAGCTGGAAACTGAAGGTGTGATGCTGAATGTTGTTAGTGCATATGCCCCACAAGTTGGATGCCAGTTAGAAGAGAGAGAGGAATTCTGGAGTAAGTTGGATGAAGTGGTAGAGAGTATTCCCAAGGGAGAGAGAGAGTGGTGATTGGAGCAGACTTCAATGGGCATGTAGGTGAAGGGAACAGAGGGGATGAGGAGGTGTTGGGTAGGTATGGTGTTAA
>VUQH01083740.1:0-20720 GCA_015106775.1 Etroplus canarensis
GCACTGTTATGTTAGCAGTAAAACCTTTTTCACTCTTTGCTCAAATATGCAAAAAATATGTTTATGGCTCCCAAAGTAATCCCGTGATCTCTCCAAAAGATCATGTTTTTATAAGAGGCTTCACACAATGAAAGACAAATGAAACCATCATTACAAAGGTCTATATTTCGCTTGAAAACCCTCTGAAATCTCTGATTGTTCAGTGTAAATGTTAGTCAGTGTGCTCTTTCCAGATGGTGCTGTCAGACACTCTCCAGGGCTGCGTATCCAAGCATCCCAATTCCTCCCATCAGCCCCTGAGAGGTCATTATGGTAACCGTAGAGATGTGGAGGTGGTGTTCTCTGGCGATGTCTGGGAGGCTGTAATTGGTCCCGTCTTGTGTATGTCTTTGAGCTCTTCAGCAGAACAGGCGTGCATTGCTGCTGGCAGGGCAGAGCCCAGACCATGACACAGTATGGGCAGAAAATGGTTACTCATCATCCTAAACAGTCTGGTCTAGAACAGTCCAGAAAACATTAAGCCTTTTGGTTATGAAAGATAAAGCTATATAAAGAAAAATGTACTGTATGTAGCATGTAGACATATTGCTGGTTACTTTGTCACAACATAAATTTAGGTTCTTATGTATTAGGACAATTAAACCTTCTTTTTTTTGTTTTTTGTGTATTTTTCCCTCTGTATGCCACCATTGTGGATTTCAAATGGGACAATTGTCCCAAAAGCTGTTTCAGTGAGGCCTGATCCCTCATTATAAGATGACAGAGTAAGCATATAAAATATCTGGACTTGTTGAACTTGCATTTGGTAGCTGTTTGCTGAAATAAAGTCCAAAGAAATGTTGATGCAAGAGAAGGATGTCATTATTAGGCTGAAAATATCAATTAAACACATCAGAGAGATGCCAAAAACTTTAGTAGTGGCCAGAGCAAATCTGGAATATTCTTTAAAAAAAAAGAAAGAAAGAAAAAATATACACTGCCCGGATCAGCAACACCAAAAGGCCTGGAATGCCACATGAGACAGCTAAAATGGATAATCGCAGAATCCTTTACTTGACTGAGAAATGTACCTGCTGCTCACTTGTATTCTCAATGGGGACACTTAATTGATTGAGAAAAATCCTTCAAAACATCAACCCAAGTCAAGAATGCTCTCGAGGAGGTAGGTGTATTAGCATCAACGTCTACAATCAAAAGACGCCTTCATGAATGTAAATACAGAGGGTGTACAACACGGTGCAAGCCACTGGTTACACTCCAGAAAAAGAAGGATTAGATTTTGTTTAAAAATAATTCTGCCCAGTTCAGGGAGGACTAAAATAAATACTTTGGACCGATGAAACCATATGAACTTATGAGAAGAGAAAAAATATGCAGAAAGAAAGGAACAGCTCATGATCCAAACCATACAACATCATCTGTCAAACATGGTGCAGGCAGTGTTAGGGTATAGACATGTACAGTATTGTTACCAATGGAACTGTGTCACCTGTGTTTATTGATGGTGTGTCTGTTGATAGAAGTAGAAGGGTGAAATGTGAAGTGTACAGGTCTATACTGTGCTTAGACTCAAGCAAATTCTACAAAACTGATTGGACAGTGCATTACAATGCAAACAGATAATGACCCAACACATACTGTAGGCAGAGCCAGGGCAGAGTAACAGGATATTCTTCAGTAGCCAAATCAGTCACCTGGTCACAACTCAACAGAGCAGCTTTTCGTTTATTAAAGGCAAAACTGAAGGCAGAGACCCACAAACAGGCAGTGAAACTGAGGTCAGCTGCATTAAAGGCACAGAACCTTAAAGGGGGAAATGTGATATTTGGTGATATCCATGGGTTCTAGACTCCAGGCAGTCACTGACTGAAAATGACTTTCATCCAAATATTTAAAACAATCCTTACATTTAAAATTATGCTAATTTGTCTCATTACTTTTGAGCCTCTGAAAATGAGGTCCGTGGATACATCACTTCTATCACATTTTAAAAATCCACCATTGTGGTATACACAGGCAAAAAAGTGCCAGTGTCCCAAAGCTTATGTACCTAACAGTATCAAACCAGTAAGACTGAGTGTGATCACTTAAGGAACAAGTTTATTGCTAAGCTCTTAAACTCTTGAGCATTAGCTCAAAGCAAATTATAGACGTGATTGGAAGTGAATTCAGCATATCTCACATCAACTTGTTTCTTTTCTCATTTTTGGAGATATTTTTTATTGAAGTGGGAAACAAAACTGGCTTTAATTAAGAGCATCTGTCAAATGATATAAAAATGGTAAAAAAAAAAAAAAGTTCAAGGAGCATTGTGCTCATTATAACTGTGTGACATTGAAATGTTCTAATATTGTATACATAGAAAATTAATAGATAAGAAAGGTGAGTCACACATACATAGCAGAACTAGGATCAGGCCTGGGTGAGACGTTGTGATTATCCCACATGCTCCCAGCAGCTTTCAGACGTTAGGTGCTGGAACTTTCACAGTCAGAACCCCTAATGGTGCCGAAGCCATGTTGCGTTCAAAAACGAAAGGTAGATGAGCTGCATATTATGCTGCGGAACAAAATGTTCACGGCCCAGATGAACAAGGGAGTCAGCTCCTCACCCCAAAAAAATCTGTAATTCAAATGAAAATATTCAACTCCAAACTGAATGCAATGAGAGCCCCGTTCACTGAGTGGGTGTGCGTACGTGTGCTGCATATTTATTCTTCTTCTCTAGTCTTTATTCCACTGAAAGAAAACAAAACTTGCTTGACTAATTTTTACTGTACATCTGGCACAGCCCTCCCACTTCTCGTCTACTCTAGTTATGCAGGCAGTGGAATTCCAAACAGTGGAAAGGCAGTGGAAATGCGTTGTTTGCTCTTTTGAGATTAACTCCATACTGATAATTTCATATTTGCTAAATGGTTCTTACAGCCCTGATTTCAGGACATCACTCAGTTGGACAGCTAATGCGCTCCTTGTATTGATTATAATGCCCGGGAGCCCTGGCTGGAAAATATGAAGTGTCAAGCACTCATTAATTCTAGACACGAGCTGGCAAACATCATTGACTCTTTCCATTACACAAAGTCCACATATAATTGACCTTGTGGCTCATTGCTTCCCAGTTGAAAGTTCTGGTTTTTAGCGGTGGAAAAAAAAATGAATATAGTTTGTTTAAGTAGGAAGGATTTCAGATGGTCTTATCTTTGTAGCAGGATCTCGCCCCTGTGTGAAAGGTTTTGCTGGATGTTCATTTTATGCCTTCTTAAAGATAAAGCGTAAAGTAGGAGTTTTGATGATATGAAAAGCCTGAAGCATTTCAAACCGTGTTTATTCATATGCACTTACATCAAAGGCCTCTTTGTGTTTATCATAATTTCGCTTGGCATTTTCTGCAAAACTTTACCGAACAGAGGACGAAACAGGAAAAAAGAGAGGGGGAAAATAATTGGGTTTAAAACTGGACGGTTATTTCCTTTTATGTTTTAATATAAAGAGACCTAAATTGTAGTTGAGCACTGAGATTGCCTAAAACTCAGCTTTATCTTCTTGCTTAGGCTTCTCAAATTCCTCTCTCTGCAGGAGCTGTGTATTTTCTGCTTTTATTCCACAAGAGTACAGTATATGGACAGGTTCGTGGAATAATTCTGTCAGGCTTCAGATGTCATTACCAATACCCCTGACTTTCTACTGTACAGTCTACACATGTCAACTGTAAGCTGTTTCTTTGAATCGTGTAATCTTCAGACGTGTTCTTGCCGCCTCAGTGACGAGCATTTTGTCAGGGGCGTCTCTTAGGAGCAAACCTTCCAGCGTTCACACAGCTTGGCTGTAATATGTCAGTTCTTTGTCTGCTGCTGCACTGTAGTGTTTGCTGTCTGTTTCATGCATATATTACACACCCTGGACAAGCATGGACAGGTTGCCAGTCGATCGCAGGGCTGAAACAAAGAGGCAGACAACCATTCGCACCTACAGCCAAGTTAGAATCACCAATTAACCTAACATGCATGTTTTGGGACTGTGGGAGGAAGCTGGAGTACCCTGAGAGAACCCACGCAGGCACAGGGAGAACATGCGAACACCACCCGGCCGGCCAGTCGATTCGAGCCCAGAACAGTTTTATTTAATTAAATTCATTTATTCATTCATTCATCTTCTTCCGCTTGTCCAGTTCAGTTGAATTTTATTTATGTGGCACCAATTCATAACAAAAGTCGCCTCAAGGTGCTTCACGTTGTACTGTAGAGACCCTATAGTATTAGAAGGAAAAACCCCACCGATCAGATGATCCCCCTGTGAGCAAGCACTGAACGACTGTGGGAAGGAAGAACTCCCTTTTGACAGGAAGAGAACTCCGGCAGAACCAGGCACAGGGAGGGGGCAGCCATCTGCCTCGATTGGTTGGCGTTGAGGCGAAAGAGAAGACAGAAAAGACAGCAAGGAGAGACACAGACTAACCATCGCACTATGCTACCCGCCCCACGCATCCACAAATGGCAAATGGATTTGTTCATTTCATCAGCAGCCGCTATCTAAAAAGACAGCGCTGTGAAAAATCTTGAGCCATCCCTCATTTCTTGAAATTTTGCTTTCAAGGAGCCAGAATTGTTTTGTAACACTATAAAGTGGTCTCGAGCAATAGTTCTCCAGGTCTTTCAAAGTTTTTATTTGGACATTGACTGCTTTTTCACTTTTTTTCCAGTTCAGTCCTTGAGCAAAAACACATCATTTGTTCCCATGTCTTTAGCTGAACCTAAGCACTGTGTCCTTGAAAAATTGAAGAAAGTTCACGAGTGGTGGACAAAAGAAGTGGTAGGCCTGAAAAAATCTTTCTACCAGAGATGAACAGCATCTGAAAGTCATGTCCTCAAGAATTAGGAAACAAGTACAGCAAAGGCCTGACACAGGGCCTGAGAGATGCATCTGGCCTATCAGTTGATCCATCTACCGTTTGATGAAGCCTCATCAGAAATGGTCTGATTGTAAGAGTGGCTATCACGAAGCCATTCTCAAGGAAGAGAAACAGGGAGAAATAGCTGAGGTATGCCAAAGTACTCAAGAACTGGACTGAAAAGCAGTGACAATCAGTAGCAGTCTTATGGAGTGATCAATGGACCTCAACATTATCTTGACAGAGAACAGAACAAAAGGCAGCCAACATCCAAAGAAGAGCTTTGGAATGTCCTTCAAGAAGCCTGGAGAACTATTCCTGAAGCCTGCTTAAGGAAATGACAAGAAAACTTGGCTAAGAGAGCTTTTGTGTTGAAGAATAAAAGTATACCAAATATTGACTTTCAAGCTCATTAGACTTCTGTTTCGTCTTTATGTTTGTATGTAAACCACTGCACCTATGTCCCAAATCCATAGCAAAATGTAAAGAAATGAGAGGTGGCTCAAGACTTTTGCACATTACTATATATTGGAAAAAACTAATCAACACAGAAAGTTGTTTTCACTTTGTATAGTAAAGATTATTTAAGTACATGAAATCCATGTAAGTTCTTATCCATGAACGCCTTTTAATTAAAAAGCACCTCACAGCGTATACCTGTGCATGGGGCAGAGGGTTTTCCTGCAATATCCTGTCATCATCATCTTTTTTCTGAGACAATTAATGACTTTTTGTCACAAATAAATTACTCTGAATTCCTTTGTAGATTTCCAAGAGGGCAAATGAAATGTCATTTTAGAACAGGGAGCTGACGTTTGTGGAATCAATACACTCTGTAGTGTATTCTAAAAAGTACTTTTACTGAAAACTCTGAGTGAAGCTCTTGCAAAAAGGAGAGGTAACTTAAATTTGTAGGTTGGTTACTTCCTACTAATGAGCTTAAAGCAGCTGCCAGACATGGGGTTGCTTTTCCTCATTTACCCAATGGCTCTTGAAGCCAAATTCAATTAAATAAGATAAGAATACGTTAATAATCCCGTATTTGGCAATTTTTTTGTCACGTAATTTGATAATTATGGTTTAATGCAGAGTTATTGCTTGTGGTATGAATGATTTCCTGCATCTTTCCTTGCGCCAGCAGAGCTGAATTAGTCTGTTAGGTAAGATACTCTCCTGCCTGTCCAGTAAGTGGTGCAGAGGGTTGTCAGGATTATCCATGATGGATAACCCTCCTGATCAGTTTATTCAGTCTGTCGCTGCTCCCCCAGCAGATCGCAGCAAAGCGCAGTGCACTTGCCACAGCTGACGGATAGAAAATCCAGGGCCTCCGCGCTGATCTCCAAGTTCAACATGCTGTCGATGTGGATGCCCAACCGCTTGTAGGACAGACGTGGTCCATGTCGCTGTCCTCCTCCTTCTGAAGTCAGTCACCATCTCTCGAGCCTTTTGACATCCAGGAGCACATTATTTCACCCAGACCACTCCACAAAATCCTCTTGCCAGTGCTCCGTACGCCTCCTCCTGCTATCACTTATAGATACAACCACTGCAGAAATGTCACAGTATTTCTGTAGGTGGCATGACCTGAAAGTCAGAGGTTTACAAGGTGAGCAGGAATGTAGATGGCACAGTACCTTGTGGAGCTCCCGTACTGCATATCACTAAATCAGACAAAGCGCTTCTCATTCTCAGATACCGCAGCCTGTCCATCAGGTAGTCAGTAGTCCATGAGATGGTGGATGTGTTTACTGACATTTCCTTGCTTTAGCCCCTCTCAGATTTGGTCTATACACAAACTGCAGAGGGCCTAGAGATTTTTTCAACCGAGGTCTCAGGTGGGCCAAGAGTAGTTTCGTCAGTACCTTAATCACATGTGATGTGAGGGCAGCTGGTCCATAGTCGTTCGGCTCTGATGGTATAGCCGTACCTTGATTAGATGCGCCATCATTCCCTGATGACTGACCACATATAATATTAGCATTTTTCATTACACACTATCATGTATTTGAATAACACACTCCAATCTCACATCTATAATATTACACACTGGCTATGCTGTCAGATCAGAGCAAATTATCATGTTTTTTTTTCTTTTCTTGGTGAAAGTTTCCTTTATAACATAACAGGAAATCAACTGCTTGTTGAGGCTGAAAAAAGTCCATTATATATATTTTTTTAAAACTACTGCTGCTACTACCACTTTTTAGCAGCACTTCCACATAAACATCTAAGGACTATGAGGTTGAAGCTATTATAAAATGAAATATATTCTTAATGGTGTTTACTTTGTGTAACATATCAAATAGGCTACGAATAAAATCAAAGCGAGGTACAGTCATTAGCTTGTAGGTCTACCCCGAATATGCCTTACCCATTTGAACTGTTTTTATATTTCGTCTTTAGCTGCTTCCAAGTGCACTTTTTGCCCGAGGGATTGTACCAAAATGAAAAATTTAATTTCTCCAATAACATTCCACCACCCTGTAAATGTGTAATAATAAAACATTATAAATGAAAAGACTAGGTTACTGCAGTCAAACGTAGACATTCGGACAGCTATTCTCTCCGAGCTGCTGCAGTTCTTTCTTACCTTTTTTTTCTAACCCTCGTTTTCTTTGAAAATGTGCTCATACTCACTACAAGCATTTATGAGAAATTCTAACTCTAGTGGGTAAAGAAATATTTCACCCTTATGTGTTATAATAGTGTGATTCAGGGATAGGCTCGGAGTTTGTTAAACATGCTCTCTGAAATAGACTCCTGAAGAATATTTGTGTTTGATTGTGATATCAGTCTCCACGATTAGCTTCTAAGTTAATTTTTCCATGTAGCAAACTATTTTTTTAAACTAAACTAAGTAATGTGATATTCTCTATAATGTATATTACTGTTGCTCATTCTTCATGAGTAATGGGATCTGGAGTCATACAGTCATGTGAAACAGAATTATATCCTCTTTTAGTTGTAACATTTTATGTAACAGGGCATAATTCAATTCAGTTCAGTTCAATTTGATTTATACAGTGCCAATTCACAGCAAACGTCACCTCAAGGAGAGACGCTACAGTATTAGAGAGAAAGCCTCGGACAATCAGACAATCCCCTATGAGCAAGCACTTGGCAACTGTGGGAAGGAAGAACTCCCTTTTGACAGGAAGAGACCTCTGGTAGAACCAGGCACAGGGAGGGGCAGCCATCTGCCTCGACTGGTTGGGAGTAGGGAAAAGAGAAGAGAGAGAAGAGAGAAAGGAGAGCAAAGCGGGACACGGACTAAGACATGAGAAAACAATGATATGGTCCTCAGCAGATCTTAAAATTAGGTAAATGCTATTTCAGACGAACAACAACACGCTAGATATTACACCGTTTCGTTTTCTATTTAGCAAGGAACTCAGCCGAAATGCAGACACAGTGTGTGGAAATAATAAGTACACCCTTATTGCTTCCACGGGAATTTATAACATTTCAGTCAAGTGCACTTGATTCATTGATCAGCCCCAGTGTGACCATCTCTCTTAAAGTGGACGTTGTGCAAGTTTGCTGATCTGGAGCGTTTGGATGTGTTAACACAGTGCCAAGAACAAAAGACATCTGCAATGATAGCACACAGAAAAATAATTGTTGCTGCCCATCAATCTGGGATGGGTTATAAGGCCATTTCCAAACAATCTGAAGCCCATAATTCTACGGTGAGAAAGATGTGTTTATTTATTATTATCATATAGTATGTCTTAGCTCTTAAATTTATGTCTACTGCCTTTCAGATGTATATTTATTTATATATTCTGGTAAAGACCAGATATTATATTTATTATGTCCTAATACATAAAACCATAAACCTAAAGAGGGTGTACTTTCTTCTTCACATGACTGTACCTTGAGTTATCTGAGTATTTGGCAAGCCAGTCATATGGATTATGGTACTTTTTTTATATACTGGCACCATTTTGTGAAACAGTCTAGCATTACACATGATGCTATTAGAAATGAAAGGGGATATTTAATGATATTTTTATGTTGGACATTGAACTGTTCTTTCTGTAGCCCTGCCAGTAGTCAGATATGTAATAGCCTGTGGTTATTGTGTGTGTGTGCCTTCCAGGGGAGCTGTACATCGGTGGCGTGACAAAGAACATGTACAGCAATCTGCCCAAACTGATTGCATCTCGGGACGGGTACCAGGGCTGTCTGGCCTCTGTGGACCTGAATGGGAGACTCCCTGACCTGATCGCAGATGCCCTCCACAGGGTGGGCCAGGTGGAACGAAGCTGCGATGGTAAGTAGATGAAGCAGCTGTCACATACAGACTCTAACATACAAATATGGGCAGTTGAGTATGCTCCCTGCTTTCCAATGGCATTGATCATAAGTAGGGATAAGGATAAGTAAGGATAATTTGTTTTTTTTACCTGTGGGCTACCAGGGGAATCCAAATAGCAGTGATTACTATCTGGTGTGCATTGTCGTGCCAACTTTTAAACAAAAGGCAAATAGGAGATTTTGACAAAGTGACTAAAATTATTAGGACGGCAAGGAGTTTGTTGTTTAGAGGCAGCAATTAAAAAGGAGCTAGTTTTTAATGCTTTCCATGCATATTTACACCCATATATTGGAGTGGTTTCTCTGTGACCCAATTAGACACAAGTTCAGCACATGAACTAAGCTTCCATTTAAAACATAATAGCAAAGTAAAGCTGTGAATTTCCCATGGTTTTTACAATGCCTGTAAAAAAAGTATTCACCCCGCTTGGATGTTTCACCCTTTTATTGCTTTAATAAATGAAACCGTGGTCTATATAATTTGGCTTTTTTTGACAAGTACCTTTGGCTGCTCCCTTGTATTTTCCCCAAGGGGTCACCACTGCAGATTAATCTGCATGCAAAAAATCTTTTTTCATGTCAAAGTGAAAACAGAGTTTTACATACTAATGCCATTTAATTAAAAATATACATGGTAAGATAAAAGTTTGCATAAAAAAATCATCCCTTTTGGTCAGTATTTACTGTAGTAGATGCACATTTGGCTGTAGTCACAGCACTGAGTCTGTGTGGAAATGTCTGTCAGGTTGCTCGGAGATCGGATGTGAACAGCTCTTTTCAAGTCCGACCACAAATTCGCAATTGGACTGTCTTTGACTTGGGCTTTGCTGTATGCTTGGCGTCATTGCCTTACTGGAAAATGAATCTTCTCCCAATCTGTATTTCTCTTGCAGACTGAGTCAGATTAACCTTCAAAATTAGACGCTATTTTTCTGCCTTCATGTTCCCCTCATGTTCCCCAAGCCTTCCAGGGCCTGCTGCTGAGAAGCATTCCCAGAGCATGATGTTGCCACCACCATGCTTCACAGTGGAGATGGTGCGTTTGTGGCGATGTGCAGTGTTTGCTGCTCGCCAAACATAGTGTCTAGTCTGATGGCCCAAAATCTCAATTTCATTTCATTTCAAATTCATTTGACCTTGGAATGTCCCATGTGCCTTAGGGAGGGTTATTCACCAGTCGAAGCTGGTGAAGAACCCGGGTAACGCTTGCTGTATGTACAGTCTCTGCTATTAGAGCCACTGAAGCTTTTAACTCCTTCAGAGTGACAGTAGGTGTCATGGTGGCCTCTTCTTCATGCCCAGCCACTCAGATTGTGAGGCCAGCTCAAAGCAGATATAGAAAAGTGTCATACTCCGTCCATTTCTTAATGATGGATTTGCCTGAGCTCTGTTGGGATGTCCAGTGAGTTGGAAATCTTTTTATAGCATCTCCTGACTTCTACTTTTCGTTATCGTTCCTCTGAGTTGCGTTGTCCTCGTGCTGCAACTGACCAGACACAGGTGTTACTACAGTCACTTGTCACACATCAGCTGCACTCGGGTGATCTCCATTTTACTTACTGTGACACTGCTGGAATCAACTAGCTGGACCTCAGTCAGTGAATCAGTCAGTCCCTTTAAAGGGGGTGAATATTTATGCAAACATTTATTTCACCTTGTGTACGACGTACGACCCCTTGGGGGAAATACAAGGGAGCAGCCAAAGGTACATTTATTTTTAATGAATTGACATTAGTATGTAGAACTCTATTTTCACTTTGACATGAAAGCAGTTTTTAAGAGCCAAATTATACTGACCATGATTTCATTTATTAAAGCAATAAAAAGGAGAAACATGCAAGGGGGGGGTTGAATACTTTTTTACAGGCATTGGATCCCCTAAAATGCACCAATAGCCACACCCAACGTTGAGAGCTCTGGACAGTCGTTACAGTCTGTCCTCTGTATAGCCTCTCTATTGCACTATAAAAACCTGCATGAGGGAGGCATTGCTCCCCTCTAATGTTATTGTCAGTGTGGCTAATCTCAGGCTACCCCACCCTCACTGGCCTTTTGCTTCATCAATCTTGCATTTGTCGTGCTTTTACCTCTTCTGTGTGTGGTTGGCCACCCTGTCTCAGGCTGCATGGCTCTGGTGTGGGGTAGTTAATCCTGAGTATAACAGTGGATTTTGGCTATAGCATTTCCCCTTCCACACACCCCGCCCTTAACTCCCCTCCACCGTGTCTCAATGGCATACAGAGCGTTGGAGAGCACAGACTTGATTTCCCTGAGGGCCGCATTGGCTGACTCGATGCAGCAGTGATCCAGCTTTCCCCCCCCCCTCTCTCTTGCTCCCTAACGCTGCTACTTCTGCCAGCCAGCCTTATTACCTGCCTACAGTTATACACCACAATTACTTCGCTCCAAACAGAGTTTAAAACTGCATTAAGCTATCATATTGACTCCCGCAGGCACCAGAAATGGATGCTAATATTAGTTAATGATTTGATGTGCCAGGGATTTGAGCAGTAGTAATTGACCAGTTTTGGAACGGCGGGCCCTTTTGACAAATATTAGTATACCTAGTCCTGGGGCTCTTGCAAATCCATGTTTCCCTTGTTGATATTACAGGAATACATCAAAAACTATTCTGACTGGTTATCTAATTTTGCTATAATCGCTTTCAGAGTATTTTTCCCTACTTCATGCCAGAGAAGACAAACATTGTTTGCATCATTTCTCTGAAATGGCAACTTTTATATGTTATATTTTTTCTAGTGTTAATGTATCTTATGTGAGTTTGGATATTTAAATTTCTAGGTTCCTCAAGAAATAGCAAGACCAATGTATGCCTGGACACGGATCACTGCCAGAGTCCACTCCAACTTAGTTCTTAGGTCATTGCTGGCTTGTGGACTGGGGATACAGAGTGGTCAGAGGTGGCTGCCGGTCCAGACTCTCCAGACATAAGGCCAGACAAAGGCTAGAACATTGAACCTGTTCTTGCAGGTCCCTACTGACTCAGCAGATCACAACAACAGAAAATAACATGGGCGGGGGGGTTGGGGAAGTGAAGGAGACTGAGAGAGCTGAAGTGAAAGTAGAAAAGTACCGCTGCTGACTCACTGAGGGGAGACCTAAGAAGGGCAGGCTGAAAATAAAAGAGGCAGATTATTAAAAATGTCCAATTAGCATTTTTTTTTTTTTAATGGAGGAGAAAAAGGCGGTAAAAGAAACAAGGGACCTAAATGACAATGATTACAAGATCTGGTCAAAATATTTGTTAAAAGCTTAAACCAATCTCCAATTAAGCGCACTATTAGTACACGGGCAGATGTTGCAGTTATTATCAAGCTGTTAGTCGAACACACAGATGATAACAGCAAGGTAATGGAGACACGTGCTCACTTGGGTTATACATTTTTCTTGAACATTTGGAGCAAAGGCAGCAGATGGAGTTTCATGCTCCACCAAACCGAAGGCACCTAATAACAAGTTCTCAGGCAGCCATACAAAGGTAATGTTTGTCCAATCAATACTATAAAGGAAGAATAAACAAATGATTCCATGGCACGGTTAATAATTATGACAATATGTTCTGCTAGCTCCTCAAAGGAAGTAAATAATGGTTCAATTAGCACGGTTAAGATGCAAAGTGGATATTCTGAAACTCAAAGTAAGAACTTGTGATCTTTTTTATTTATTTAATTTCTTAGGGTAGGGGGTGGGCTTTGTTAATTGGGCCATTTGTAAATGGCACAGTGAGATGTCTGTCTATCTGTGCGGAAACAAATTAGTCTGGCACTGAACCATGGTTCTTTGAAAATGTCTGTGTTTAATTGAGATTTTAATGAGAAACCCCACCAACATAACAGCCACCACACACATTTATTTTTAGATCCATTGTTACGCCTAAGACTTAATCTGCATTCTAATCTTATAACTATGATTTTTTTTTTTAACCATTTTATTTTGAGAGCAGTTATTAAATATCAGGGTTTTCTTGGACAGAAGATCTTGTCTTCCTCCATTTCAATTTTGTGTATTAGCTTCTAATAATACAGAGAAAACAAAGGCAAAACACTTGTTGAATCTCGTCAGTTCATGTCAGTGCGCCTAGTGGGTGAATGGCGAGTATAAGCCGCTGGAGGAAAAATCGTGTGTTGCAAAGTGGAGCTTTTACAACGTATCCTAGAGGAGTGAACTGCCAGTGGAGCTGTCTGATATTTTGTTTCTTGGTCGACTAAAAATGCTACAGTTATTATAATATGAACTGGATTATTACATTTATGGTCATGTGTGGCTGTCCACACACATATTTCAATTAAAACTGTTCACAGGAGTAAGGGCAAACTCATGACGAACACGACTTTTTGCTCATTTAAACACACAGTGTGCTCTGGCAAAGACTTTTTGAAGTTTTCTGAAAGCAGGGGTTTCCTCAGCTTTTTAACAGAGCTTCTGTAACGTGAGCAACTTCCCTCCCTGGGATCAGTAAAGTTTTCTGATTCTGATTCCTGATTTGATCACCATTTGACTTTAGCATCATTCATCGAGAAGCTAAGACTCAACACAAGACTGGCGGAACTTTTTTCACTTTCTGAATTTTTGTCTGTAAACTTGAGTCATGCAACGCTGTGGCCTTAACCACATCCTAATCTAAGCTCTGTCCTGCTGGGTGGCACACACCTTAGCAATTCTAATTTACACTGCAACAGCAAGGTCCAAATTTCGTTTGGGCCTCTTAAAATTTTTTACAATACACTCAAATGCAGAGAAATACAAATCCAACTCAGACTTTCTTAACGGTGGCACCAGTTTAATTTGGTTGGCCATATCAAACCTTTCATAGGGCAGCTGTGGAGCTTCCTATGCAACAGGTGACCAGGCAGTACTACTAGGCTGGCTTTGCAGCTCTGAAGCTCCTACCGTGAAATGCATAGCCACCACCTGTAACTGGAGTTGTATCATCTCTGCTTCCTTGATGCGGAGCTCCATAGGTGAAATCCCCATTTTACGACTGGTTACAGGAAAAAACGTGGAGAGTGGTTTTAACAACTGGCGCAGCAGCTAGAAGTTCCACATCAGCTTCGCAAACACCTCAGCGAACAATCCCCTCTCACCCAGCTTTTCAACCAAACATTGCCTCAGCTTTGCCTTCCTTCATGCATTTCACTGTTGCTATGTTGGACTTCTAGGAAGTCCAAATTTCCGGTGAAACCAAATCAAAATCACTCATGTTACTCTTGAAAAAAGTGCCATCCAGAAATATTGAAAAATAGAAATGTAAATATATATAACTACCAGAAAAACATGAGCATAAAAAGCAAGGACGAGCTCCCAATTATGTTACACCCTGGCCTAGGGGTGTGCAACATAATCGTGGCTCCCCTGCTCCCCGCTTCCACGGAAGGACCAATGCCACAGTGGACATTTACAGTCCAAAACAGGATTGGTGGGCATGGCCAAAATAACAAACAAAACTGTCCCAAATATAATCATCTAACTGGCCTAACACAAAAAAATAAGGTATGTGCCTCTCACCTGCCGCCCTAACAAAAACAGGAGAAAAGTACGCTTGTTGGCTTCCCTCCCCTGCAGCTACCAGGACTGCTTTCAGAGAAGATATTTACAATATGTACAAAAATCACTAATTAACCTTTTTTACACATAAAACAACACACATTACTCGCTCAGCAACTGCAACCAGTCTGTTTGGGAGTAGGGAAGAAAGCCAGAGGCGCATTCAGTGTCCATCCAATGGCAAGCTGCCACCTAGCGCTTAAAAAATAGAAAAACGCCTAACAGGGTAAACAGCACCACCTTCAGTTAGGGGGGAATGCAAAGAATAACACCCAATGCAAATTATAACCGGGGTCATAACTCATCTAATTTTGATTAAAATGGAAATTAAAGTGCTATATCATGTCTTTGGTTACGTCTTCAGGACCCAGTACCACCTGTACGGAGGAGTCCTGCTACCATCAGGGGGTGTGTCTCCAGCAGTGGGAGGGCTTCACCTGCGATTGCACCATGACGTCCTATGGAGGCTCGTTTTGCAACGACCGTGAGTGAAACGTCCTTTTTTTAACGCCATGGTTTGAATGCGTCTGACCAGAGTGAGTGGTGCAGTGGAAATGTATTGGCAGATGGATTGCTGTTGCTAGCACTTAGTGGTCTAAAAGTAAAGTTCCACAGGCGATTTTGTGAGTCTGTTGTCGAAGAGGCAATGACTGAGTTTTGTGTTGCACTAATAAGATGATTGGTGAGTCCTGCTTTCACCCACTGAATTATAGTTCTGCAGGAGATCATTTGCGTGGCTCTTCAAGCCAGATCTGGTGTCTCATTTCATAATTAACAGATGCTTTTATAAATTGACTCCAGAGCTTGTTAACGTATGACTGCTAACAATTAAAAAATCCAAATATTCGTTAACAAGATGAAGTCATTGGCTCAGTTCAGCAGGGCCACACAGATTGCACTGCACTCATCATTCATTACTCTTCAAATGCTCTGTTACTCTCTTGTTATTCATAGTAAAAACCTTTCACAACTTAGAGTTCACCACAAGATTGGCTCTTGAGGTAGAGCTAACACATGCTGTGAGGAGAAACAGTGATTTCAGTTCCGTGCCCCTGCCATGCGGTCACCTGCTGGGTGGCTGGAAGCCAAGGATTTAAAGGGAAAAAAAATGTACTGGAAAGGGAAGAAACAGGTTTGTCATATATGTGGTGTTTAGGTGAATGTTTTCTATTATTAATCCTATATGCTGGCACAATATGGTACTGCATCAGTACCACTGAGGTATGAACTAGCTCCACTGAATTGGGCAAATGACTTCACAAATAAAGACAAATATCCATACATATTTTCAGGAAGTGAAAACACTGCAGAATATCCTATCTAGAAACCTGACTGTGAGCTTTGATTAACTTGATAGTTTTCATTTTTAATTGTTTGAGATGAATGTTGGTTTCAGTTTAGTGATGTGCCTTCCACTATATGGACAAAAGTATTGGGATACCTAGACATTTCACCAATAGGAGCTTTCTGATATCCCATTCTAAATCCACAGGCATTAATATGGATTTAGCCCCGTCATTAGCTATAGTAGCCTCCCAGATTTCTACAAGATTTTGTGTGTCTGTGGGAATTTTTACCCACAGACACACATCAGACACTGATGTTGGATGAGAGCAACCTCCAATGTATTCATCCAAAGGTGATGTGGTTGAGGTCAGGGCTCTGTGTGGGTCAGTCAAGTTCTTGCATGCCCAACTCATCCAACCATACCTTAATGGAGCTTGCTTTTGTGCACTTGGGCACAATTATGCTGGAACAGAAAAATGTCTTCCCCAAACTGTTCCCACAAAGTTAGAAACACAGAATTGTCCAAAATGCCCCGAGAAGCTAAAGCCTTACTATTCACTGCAGCTAAGGAGCTCAGGCCAAGCCCAGAAAAACAACCCCACAGCATTGTCCCTCCTCCACCAAACTTTACAGTTGGCACAATGCAGTCAGACAGGCAGCATTCGCCTGGCAGTCACCAAACCAAGACTTGTCTACCTATGCTTGTGCTTGGTGATTTAAGTCTTGCATGCAGCTGCTTGGCCATGGAGACCCACACCATAAAGTTCACAGCTTTTGTTCTGATGTCAGTGCCAGAAGAGACTTGAAACTCTGCAGTTCTTAAGTCAGCAGAGCATTGGTGACTTTTATACATTAAGAAATTTCACAAACTGACAGTGCCACACGTCAGTTCAGTGAGTTCTGTAGACTCACCTGTTCTCACACAAATGCTTGTAAAGGTAGACTGCATGGCTAGGTGCTTGATTTCAATGGAACGACACACTTGAACTCAAGGAGTTAGAGGTGTGACCCAATACTTGTGTCCATACAGTGTATATTGTTGAGTGTTAAAGAACAGCAGATGAAATTGTAAAGCTAAATGTAATCCCATGTTAAATGATACAAAATATTTAAAAGCTGTGCTTCTCGCAGAGCTCTGCTTGGTAGCATGGAGCGTATGTACAATTAACATTCAGCACTCTTCACAGGCTTGATGTAAGCAGGGGCAGAGGCAGGGTGACAGGCTAATAGACCTGTTTGCACAAACCTTTGTTTGCTCATGAAGTGGTGGGCTAAGCTGTACCGGACTCACCTTCTTTTCTGATTTTTAATCCAAGCCACGTTTGGAGTTCATCTTTGATTGTTGTGTGCTGTTTTCTTTGGTATGTTGGCTGCCAGGTTAGCAATGCAGAATATGACCAGGCATGACAGCAAGGGGCTGATTAGCAAGATGTTCTTTTGGCTCTTGGAAGTCTCAAGCAAAGAGAAGGTGATATCTGTTTTGTCGGCATGACAGCTATGCCAAGATAAGCAGAGATCCTTTGCCGCTTGAGACGGGAGAGCAAATGATAGAAAAGGGAAAAGGAAAGGGGTGCTCATCCCTGCACTCGAGTTGCTGCCTGTGGGGAGCGTTAGCAACTTTACTGTGCTGGTTTCAAAGATGACAGGTAGAAATGTGAGGAGCCAGGGAGCATACCAACATGTGTTCTGTGGAAGGAGTCTCCGAGACGTGTCTGTTTTGTGGGAATGTGTCGAATGGAGAAAAGGACTTCACCAGCAGCCGTGATCAAATGTGCAACTGCAGACAACAAAAGAAAAGAAGCAACCATGTAGAACAACTATCAGTCTGCAGCGCAGAAGAGTCTTATTAAGAATTCAGCTGACTGTCATTTCGTCCTTTTTGTTTGTAAAAATATGATAGTTCTACAGCTCAGTTGGCTGCTGGTTAAAGTTCACTCACAGCTCATTCCAAATTATGCGTTGTGTGCAAATGTGTTCTTGTTGAGGGGTTGACATACGAACGTAAGATGGCCACACTGGCTTAAAAACAAGTTGGCACTTCTAATTTGTTGATGGCTTAATTGGGAATATTTTTCACATGCAGCTAATTAAAATTAAACTGTAAGACATTCAGAAACTATTATCTGTGTCATCCAAGATGAAGAACTGGGGAATGGTTAAACAGCTTGAAAACATAAATACCAGCCCAGATTAGCTAATGTGATGCTGTTTGACGCAGAGTATGTCAACCTCTTTCAAATCTGCATGCATTTCTATGGCTTGTTTCTGTTGTAGCCTGTCCTTTGCTTCCTCACAACAGCCTGCCCCCTTCTGCGGTCATTTCTGCCCGCTCGGAACTTTGAAAATCAAATTTCATCTCTTGACCTTGCCTGATCGTCCTAGCTTGCACTTTCTGATCTTATCTGTCTTCTCTTCATTCTTACCCTCCGCCAAGTAAGAAAGCTTGGTCTTCTTGAATCTTTTCACTGTGTCAACAATTTTCTGAAAACGGCCTACGTTCAGGGAATTTTCCTTCAAACTGCTGTGAAAAAAAAGAAAGGTAGGACTTACTGCAGTGGGTGGTGTATTTCATTTTCATGTGAATCTGAAGGTCCACATGCAGAGAGATGTTCCAACCATAGTTGGTACCAGTACCAGCAGACTTGCATGATTCTTGATACCCAATTTGACAAAGTGATTATCCCATGTTCTTAAACATAAACTTCTTTATTTAAAACATTTGAACATTGCAAAAGTCGCTTTCCTCAAAATAAAAGCAACAGCAGTACAGAATAGAACACCGTACTACCCCTTAGGTGCTAGCGGTGCAACAGTTTTGCATAGATGCTGCAATGATTCCTGTCAATGGCATCATTTTTCACGGCTTTTTGTGGCTTTTTATTTATTTATGTATTTATTTTTAATGTTGTTACTATGAGGTTTAACTTTAGTTACATCGTGTTAGCTTAAGCATTTCAAGTTAGCCATTAAAAAGACATTTTAGCCTGTGAAACATAGCTGATTTTATAGCTGTCTCAAACTAAATGTTAATGCATTTTTAGGGATAACATAGAAAGGATCTAAAGGATAATTTGGATGTTGTTAATATAAATTGAAACCTTGAATTCTTTGAACAGGTTTGGATGCAGGTCTGTTTTGGCGCTTTGCTAAATTGGAAGCATTTCCTCCCTTGGTCTGAAAAGCACGACAGCAAAGATTGCATATTGCCTTTTGTGAATCTGTTATTACCTTGGCCATCCGCCTCAAATGCAAAGCACTTCATACCTGATTCTTACTGTCTTTCTTGCCATCATGTCGGGGCGGAGCTATTGAGGCAGCTGCACTAGTTGCCACCTTCCATTTACGGTTTTTGCATTGTCATGCATAGTTTTTTTCTGTGCCACTGTTGCTAACTGCTCAGTAAAGAAAGTAGTTATGGATGTCTTTGCCTAATTTGCATAATTGTTCATTTGAATGTGATTGTAATGGATGCTGTAGGAGAGAAATGTGGAGGGAGAGATTAAAAAGTGAGTAAATAAATATTTTTCGAACTACAAATGAACTTTGAAGAAACATTTACATTTACATCCCCCTCTGTAAGCCAGGGGAAAAAAATCCCCAAGAGGATTTAAAAAGTCGCCAGATTTAGAGAGAAAGTAGCCAAGTTGGCAACACTTGTCCTGAGCTTGTGACCATCCTCCTTCTTCTATAGCTTGCAAGGATAGACTAGAATACTTGTACTCACATACTGCCCTCATCAGAGCTGAAGAAACGATACTGAGTATGATCAAAGGAATTGGGACACACCACACTAAATCACCAAATTCAAGAGTTTCATTAAATCCCATTGCCACATGTCTTCCCTGCTAGTTAGTCCCTGATCATCCCTACCCAACAACTTTGGGATGAAATAAAAGTAAGACTGTGAGTCAGGCCCTCTGACCTAACATCAGTGTCTTGCCTCACACACGCTCTTCTTGATGAGTGGGCAAGAATTCCCACAGACACACTCCGAAAGCAAGCCTTCCCAGAAGAGTGGAAGTTGGACCAACTCCATATCAGTGCTAATGGATTTAGAATGAGATGTCAGAAAAGCTCCTTTAGATGTAATGTGTCGGTGGCCCAATACTTCTGTTCCAAACAGTATTTTAAGAATCAGCTCTGGTGACATCCCTCATCTCATCATGTTTACATTGAACACTGTATTCAGACCCCTTTAAATTTTTCACTCTTTGTGTCATTGCAGCCATTTGCCAAAATCAAAAAAGTTCATTTTATTTCTCATTAATGTACACTCAGCACCCCATCTTGACAGAAAAAAACAGAAATGTAGAAAAAGTGAAATATCACATGGTCATAAGTATTCAGACCCTGTGCTCAGTATTGAGTAGAAGCACCCTTTTGAGCTAGTACAGCCATGAGTCTTCTTGGGAATGATGCAACAAGTTTTTCACACCTGGATTTGGGGATCCTCTGCCATTCTTCCTTGCAGATCCTCTCCAGTTCTGTCAGGTTGGATGGTGAACGTTGGTGGACAGCCATTTTCAGGTCTCTCCAGAGATGCTCAATTGGGTTTAGGTCAGGGCTCTGGCTGGGCCAGTCAAGAACGGTCACAGAGCTGTTCCGAAGCCACTCCTTTGTTATTTTAGCTGTGTGCTTAGGGTCATTGTCCTGTTGAA
>VUQH01083741.1:0-20489 GCA_015106775.1 Etroplus canarensis
AACTAACTTTACGTAGTGTGCTACTTTGTGGCCGAGTTGCTGTTGTTCCTAAATGCTTCCACTTTGCAGTAATACCACTTCTAGTTGATTGTGGAATATTTAGGAGGGAAAAAAATTCCCCAATTGACTTGTTGCAGTGGTGAAATTCTATTACATTACCACACCAAAACTTGGTGAGCACTTTAGAATGACTTTTTCTTTCACACGTTTTTTTGTATTTTGGATTGTTTTATCTTGTCATTTTTTTGTATGTTTCTTCAGACGTAGAGCATTCCACAGAAAAGTCAGTTATAAGGCTGACCAGCACAACTGCTTGGACTGCTTAGTAATCTGAAGTACAATTAGATCTTAATGCAACACACTTAAGCTCATCACAAATCCAATAACAATCACTGATGTCCTTGGTGCTAAAATGGCAGCCTATTTAGATATTGATCAGATGATGATGAAAGTGTGGCGCTAGTTGTTTTACAATATTGATTAGTGAGGAACAAGAGAAGCTATTTTCTGTTCAGTCAAAGCCACAGAAATTGTGTCACTCAGAGGTAAAAACCTAACCACAGGCCATGTGGATCAAATCAGTGAAGAGACATACTGAGAAGGTTTTAAGTTTTTAATATTAATATAAAATATAAGCTTCTAGCTTTATGCCAGTTTCTGCCCCTAGCATTTGTAGTGATGATTGTTGTGTTTTTGTTGCTGAACAAACTATTACATTATTATGTTATTTTGTACTATTAAATTATTTTTGCATTTCATTCAATTTTTTAATATTAACACATTTTCAAGTAGAGTTGGAGCATGTCTTTAAGTCATGAGCATTTATGTGTAGTCGTTTAGTGTTTCTTTGTCTGCTATTGATTATGATTTCTGAAATCAGTATTTCATTATCAGTTCTTCATTCTTTCTCAGCAATATTCCACAGTTGTGGTGTCTATAGCTGTTACCCATATACATCATCATCATATTGATATTGAGTGTCCTTTACAGCTGAATTTCAAAACCTGTCAAGTCTCTTAAAATGAATATACCTTTGGGCTTTTTTTATCCTGATGTAAATTTTGTATATGAAATGTGTACTGCATTTGCATTTACACACATTTCTCAAGGGCTTTCCAATGTTTCTATTGTTGTATTAGAGTATGTGCTATGTTTTGCTTATCCGTCATCTGTGTTTGATATTACAGCAACTGATGAGAGAGCGTCAGCAGATGGCCAGTCGTCCTTTTGCCTCAGTCGCTGTTTCACTGGATGCCAGAGGAGAAGTAACAGAAGTGTTGCAGCCTGTGCTTGATGTGAGTCTTACACACACTCACATACTCACTCACTCACTCTCGAGTTTATGCCAATATAAGTAAAGAGGACATATTATGCTTTTCCATTTTTTGTCAGGTGTGGACTTTCATCTTAAGCTATTCTAAAGTTTTAAATAATGAGGCCAGCATATGTACAAGTAATCCCCATCAGTCAAAAGCTCTAAATGCTATTTTAGACAATTTTAGACAGTTCCACCTACTCTTGGGTCTGTATGGCTCAGTAAAAGCATGTATCCTTAAGACTGTCATCTCAGATATGCACTGCTGTTGGCATAGAAGCTCATTTTTTCTCTTGTAGAGCCCAGTAATAAAACTATGAAGTTGGAAGAAAGCATAACTGATATACATGTAAAGATTAAGTTGCTTTTTGATTACTGTATTCCTGTAGCATCTTGATAGATTCTTACAGAGTTATGGTTGACATTGAAGCCTTCATGCATATCCTTCATTTTGATTATTGAAATACGCTGTTCATGAAATTTCTTATCTAATGTTTTCTGCTCAAATAACCTTGAGTTTTGAGATAAACCCTAAATTGTTTTGTTTCCCTTTTTGTTGTGTTTGCACTGACATCCAATTCAAGATTCAAGATTCAAAAGCTTTATTGTCATTTCAACCACATATAGCTGGCGCAGAACATAGTGAAATGAGATAGCGTTTCTCCAGGACCTGGTGCAACATATATACATATGACAGAAAGGTAGCAATACGAAAAAAAGAAGTAGGACTAAGGGTTTTTTTTTTACATTTTAAAATTTAAATTTAAAAGTAAATAAATAAATAAAGTGCAACATGTGCAATAGTTGCAAACAATGCAAAAAACACCCTTTTTCATTTAAACCAGATGAACATAGTGCAAAAATCCAACATTACAATATAAGCAAGTTAAATTTTGTTAGTGCTTTTATTGTCATACAGAATGCAGCACTTGTTATTACTGCATAATTAGCAGTTATTGTGCTGTATTCAGCCAGCTCATGTCATCTACTGAAAATATTTCAATCTTTTGTTCAATTGTCCAGTTAATAAGGAATCTGCCAGTACTCACCCTCTCCTTCTGTGTCGCTCTTTTTGTGTGTTTTGTCCTCTATAATCAGTGCTGCATTTTCCAATCAATGCTTTAAGAAAACATCTTTTTTTATATAAAATGTCATGATAGCAATATTTTTTAAAATTTACATCAACTTTTCAAATGATTTTCATGAGGGGTTTGTTCTTCTAGTAAGGAACGATGGCCACTGCTTTTAAAATTGTCACTGAATAGGAGATTGCTTGCTCTGATATTAAAATGATGATGTCAGGATCGTTTTTAAACATTTCATAATTTTGTGGTCCGCCGGGTGTAATTTACTCTGTTTAATTTGTCCACTTGGGTTGTTTACTGGGAATATGGCGCGTGGTGCTTCTACATTCAAAATGTGATTGATTAATTTGTTGTTGGAGCTTAGATGCTCATTTACTTTTGCTGTGAATTATTCTATTGTCTCTAGTTGCTCCTACTTTTATTTATTCCCCTCATGCAAACAAAAAGTTGAGGGGGAAGCTGGCACTGAATACAGTGTAGGGCTTGATGCCATGTGGAATAAAAGCATAGTTTAAAGTAATATGGAGAGCTACGTCGTCATCATAACTACGAAAGACCAATTCCTTAGCCAGGAACAAGCTCTGTGTAACCTACTGCTGAGAGAAATAAAATCACTGTGGCAACCAGCAAAGAGGCACTACATTAGCTATTAGTGTACTGCTGAGTGGTGCTCACCATGCATTATGGTATCGTGAAGGGCAATGTAAAGAGCAAAAGAGGAGGAAAACAATGCTTCTTAGCTGTCTAAGTGCACTATATTGTTACACTTTTAAAACAGCACGGTACAGCCTAAATTTGAGTGGTTTTAGAAACCAGTGCTTTTGGCTTGATTTAAGTAAAATCTTAATTACATACTTGTCAGTGGGACATGTGTCCATCTGTTGTTTAAAAATGTATTGTTGCGGAGTTCCTCCTCCTTCTGCACAATCAAAGATGATGTTCTCTTTACGCAGCACATTAAAGTTGAGACTTCGCAGCCCCTGGAGAGTATTGCTGTAAACAGTGTTGCAAGCTGTTTTGAAAATGATAACTGAAAAACTACATTGGCAGTCTTCTGTTTAGCGACCCTTTCAAGATGCGGAATGGACCTATGAATAAGTTACTTTGAGTACTTCACTTCGATAAAGGCTATTTGGACATCCAAGTTATAGGAAAAGTTCTTAACAGAAAACATCTAAAACTTTCTTGTGTTGTGGAAATAATTTAATATGCATTTATATCAAATTTACCTTACTGAAGTTTAGGTTTGTATCCTAAACTTTCATACACAGATTTTCAGTAACTAATCCAACATTACCATTACTTCCAAAAAAGGCATTTCGGGGGGTTGGCTGCCATTTTAGCACCAGAGACATCAGTGATTGTTTTTGGACTTGTGATGAGCTTTAGTGTGTGGCATTAAGCTCTAATTGTACTCAGATTGCTACGCAGTTCAAGTGGTTGTGCTGGTCAGCCTTATAACCTGACTTTTCTTTGGACTTTTCCATACATTGCTCTGCATCTTAAGAAACATACACAAAAAAATGACAAAATACAAAATATCAAAAAATACTTTACAGAACTTTACAGAAAATGTATTTGTTGCTATTTTGTTGATTGTTTTATATTCTGTCTGTGGTGGACTAACAGAAAATTTAAACCCTTTCTCCAAAGAGCTACTGTCTGACCATAGCTCAGCATCTAGACAAGGAAAGCATTTTTTTTAACACATTGAAGAGGTGCATATGAAGTTGTAAAATCACTATATATACACTATATGGACCAAAGTATCAGGTCGCACCGCTTAATCATTGAATCCAGGTGTTTCATTCAGTCCTATTGCCACTCATAAAAAGAGGTACCTAGCCTAACTTGACATACATACAGTTGTGAAAGAATGGGTTTTTATAAAGAGCTTACTGCAACAAGTCAGTTGGTGAAATTTCTTCCCTCCTAGATATTTCTTGATCAACCAGAAGTGGTATTATTGAAAAGTGGAAGCTTTTAGGAACCACAGCAGCTCAGCCATGAAGTAGTAGATCACGTTAAGTTACAGAGCAGGATTGCCAAGTGCACAAGTGCATAGTATTTAAAAGTCACCAACACTGTGCTGACTCCAGAACTCCACAACTCCAATCCTCCGATGGCATTAACATCAGCACAAAAACTTTATGCTGCAAGCTTCAGGGCCTGAATTCATGTGGCTGACCAGCTGTATGCAATCCTTATATCACCAAGCACAATGCCAAGTGTTGGATGAAGTGATGTAAAGCATGCTGCCACTGGACCCTGAAGCAGTGGATATATCTTTGGTGGTGTGATGAACCACGGTTCTGTCTGATGAGTCTGGGTATGGTGAACGCCAGGAGAACATTACCCGGTTAACTACATTGTGACAACTAAAGTTTGGTGGAGGAGAGATAATGCTATGGGGTTGTTTATGTGAGGTTGGCCTGGGCCCCTTCGTTCCAGTGAAGGGAAATCTTAATTCTTCAGCTTACCAAGTTGTTTTGCACAATTCTTCCCCAAAAAACAGCTTGGAGAAGGCTCTTTTCTTCACTGGCCTACAGCATGACTCTAGGCCAGTGCACAAAGCAAGGTCATTACAATTATATTTGGATGATGTTAATGTGGAAGAACCTGATTAGCCTGCACAGAGCCCTGATCTCAGCCCCATCAAACAACTTTGGATATAAACTAGAATGGAGATTGCAAGCCAGGCCCTCTTGTCCAACAGTAGTGTCTGACTTACAAATGCTTTTCTGGATGAATGAGCATAAATTACCTCAGATGTTTGTAGAAATCTTGCAGAAATTCTTCCCAGAAGAGTGGAAGCTTAACTTCATATTAATGTGGATGGGTTGTCAGAAAAGCTTCCGTAGGTGTAAAGTGGCCCAGTTCTTTTGGTCATATAGTGTATGTGTGTAAGTTGTATGTGTACACAGAAGTACATCATATTATAAAAAGCCCCTTGCAGCTTGTAAAATATGCATTTTGAACATGTGTGCATTTAGAAAATCACATCTACAAGGTTCCAAATGTGTAAATACGTACACTGGACTACTTAAAGCTCAGTTAAATGCCTTGGCACCAGCTGAAGGGGAACCATATGAAACCAGCCTATTTCTCTTTTTTTAAAGGTTAATTGGTCAGCATCTGGCACCACTTAGCTGTGGAAATATTTGTTGATGTCAAAGAGGACACAGTTGTTGTGTTTTGTATTTGTTTCCCCAGCTCATACCCATTGGTTTAATGCAGTAAAGGTTAGAGTAGAGTCTTTAATATTATATCCACGCTAAAAGCTGATGCAATTTACACAGGAAACAAACCCCACAAAGGCTATAGTACCAAAATGATCCCTCTGTCATGAAAATAAGAGACCTTATTCTCTGATTGCACTGCCTAAACTGATCTCACTGAATTAGTTAGTAGGATCTCTCTGTCACAACTTTACAGACCCTCCAGCTGGTCTGAGAGTGAAAATTATAACAGCCTTTGTGCCATTTTATTCCATTTGGTTTGTTTAAACTCCCAAGATGGACATTGATTTTAGCGTCCAAGATGTCAGCAGCTGTTGGACAGAGCCATTTGGGCCCAAACACTCCACCCAAAGCCTCTATATTCACTTTGGCCGGCAGTCAACATATGGAACCACTAACGAACAGCTAGTATGATGGATGACACCTGTCAGTGGGGAAAGCAAAGCAGATACATTGTGTGTGTGTTTGTTTTTGTGTTTTGCATTCATGAGTGCATGTTTATGTGTTGGATGGTTATGAATGCTCAGAATATAGTTGCCTTTGTTGGAAGATCTAAAAATTGTCTAATTTTGAGATCATTTTAAAAGATGCTGATAGAAAAGGAAACCCTATGACTGAGCTTGAAGGACTTTTCTCTCTTTCCCACAGCAAAGTAAGCATTTAATAGACAAAGTGAGGTTGTCGAACTCTAATGCTGCCTCGCACAAAGAATTTGTTATTTATGGTTTGATTATAACATTTACAGAGCTGGTGTCACAGTACTTTAAATAAATAGGTTAGTATGCATTTTCATGCTCTGTCACCTTTGAGTTACTCTAAAAACATATGCTACCAAAATGCTACAAACACATGAAATTGTAAGCAAATGACACATTTCTCAAAAGGAAATTTCTGAAGAAATCAGAATATAAAACCAGTTACTTTCTTATGTTAATCTGCTTTAAACACAAGCAAGAGTTTAGATTTGGCATTTACCTAAGGGTGGCATTAGATAAAAATTGAGGATTACTAATTAAAAGAGGGTAAAATCCTCCTTAGGGGACTATTAATAAACCATAAATCCCAAATGATGTGAAGACTTACAAAAATTAACAGAATCATTACAAACTCACTAACTGGTGACACTATAGAAGAAAATGCCATGAGGATAAATCCTTTGGATAGCATGTATAACATTAATTCTCCATTGGTTTGGTAGTTGATGTGATATTTCAGTCTGTTAATATCAAAGTCATTCTTTGTCCTAAAATATAACACCTGGATTGTTTTGAAATCAAACATTACTATTAAACTTGACTGCCTCAGTGACCTTAATTATTGTATACACACAGGAAGTTTTTCTACATTTGCTCTTGAGCAGTACGAGTCTTCTGAATCTGGGTTTTATCTAAATATCACTACATTGGAACATCATGTGTCACCCAGTGGTTTATACAAGTCATCATCAAAAATCCACATGGAATAAATTAACTCCCTTATAGGAATGTGGCCTATGTAACTATTCATTAACAGAATCACTTGAGTGGTCATGAAATAGCTGACAAGTTAATTACCCTCTTATGCCAGTCGTAGTTCCAGTATTATTCTCTTAATCATGAATGTGACTTGGTAGATGCATGAGAATATTGCGTTCTGAACATGTAGCCTAATTGGATTGCGTAACGATGCACATAAACAAACAGTAAGGTTTTAGTCACCCTACAAACCAGAATTATCTTTCAAATATATATAGTATGACTCTTTCATATTGTGCTTATTAAGGTTTTGACTCATTCAGAGTTTTAGCTATAGTCTGTTTGTTGGTTAGAGACTAAGAGAACTGATGTAAATTGATGATACTTTAGGCTACCTGGACTGATCCAGGAGTGTTCTTACAGGAAGCCAGCTTTGTATGCAAGTTACTTTTAAAAATAAAAGACGTTTGAAAAGCCCAGTAATATGTGGACACCTCGAGAAGCAATTTGCATTTGTATCGGTCACTTTTAATCTTCCTTTGTTAGTACTTATGTCGTTAGTCCAGTCTTCCATTTCCATTTTAGGTTTTTTTTTCCTTCACCTTTGTCCTGCTAACCCTTTGTCTCATCCATCTGTCTTTCTGTATTAGTTCCACTTGCTTCGTAGATGAGTGGAAAACAGCAAGGGCCAGATGGGCAACATTCATAACCTCTGCAAATTATTTGAATCCTGCAGAGGGCTCTCTTGATTAAGGATAAGGGTTGTATATTTTATTTCCTAGTTAGTTTATCTGGCCAAAGGACCAACCATCATGGGTTGATGGCATCCCATCGTCCAACTGTCCATCTGTCCTATTGTCCACAATTCCAAGAAACTCTACTCCCCCTAGAATATTTGTCATATTCTAGTGAAACTTGCACACAATGATCACTAATGGTCAAATTTTTTTTTTTTACAGGAAAACATCATGCTTTTCCACAGAATTTTCACAAGAATTGCTACTCCTAGAAAACTGGTCTAGATTGTAATGTTAATAAAATGAGCTTTTACTTAAATACCATAATAAGATTTATTTATAGCATAATGATATATTCTGCTAGTTTGGGCTAAACAAGAGTTAGGGGCTGTAGTGTGGGTGTAGGTATAGCATCAGGTCCTGGCTGGTGGATAATAGGGCAACAGAGTTATTATAGTTTTGTAATTTCTTATTATTTTTTATTTTTGTTTCATTTTGAGCTTTTTTTTCCCAGTCAGTTCAGTTTCAGTTCGTTTCTACAGCAGGTTTGCTAATATCTTCGTTCTTATAATATGGATGGTCTTTGTCAGGGACAGATTTAAGATGTTCAATTTAGAATTCACATTACAAAAACAACACTTTGAAAACAGTTGATTCTCAGTCATGTAGACATTCTGACTCTCAGAGAACAGAAGCACCAGAGCCTCATCAGACAGTTTGGCCAAACTGACAAAGATTAAAACTAAACACGTTTCCTTTATATTTTTATATTATTTTAATGTTTTATGAGAACACAATATTGCTTTAGTTAGTTTTAATTTTTACCAGAAGTCTAGTTTTTTATTTTTTTCAGTTAACTAAAATTTTTTAGTTTAGTCTTAGTTAACTATAATAACCTTGTAGGGCAATAACCTGATTTGCCAACATAATCAGTAGACTTCCAGTTTTTGTAAATGGAAAACTTGAAGGTCAATTCATAACATTTTACTGTTGCTCTGCCTATTTTTGCTATTACTGTCATGCTGGCAAATTTTCAATGTCTCTCTTCTTTTAGATGGTAGACCTATTGCCATTCCACTTGTATCCTGTTAGATGGCGATGGTCGTGATCTTATTTGTCATGATTATAGAGGTTCTGTTAGTTGACTCCCACATTAGGTAGGACTATTTGAGGCCTTCCTATCACCTTTATTCTAACATCAGTGGGGTGGTCAATTTTGCGACATGCTGATGCATTCACATATTTTTTTAATGCTTTTTATGGCAATGGTTGCTCTTGAGCATGTAGTCATGAAGCTCCTGGACTCATTTTTGTTTGGTGATGAAGAAGATTAATTAGTCCTGGATACAATTGTTGAGCCTCCTTGACTTCTTCTTCTTCTTCTTTAATTCTCATTAGTTTGTGCGGTAGAGCTAACCGAAGACAAGAACACTTATCGCTTTCTTTCAGTACTTCACACATTGCAATAACCTGTGAATTGTGATGGACTGTGAGCCAGATGAGCTACTACAAAACTGACGTACTGGTTTTTCATACTGCTGTAACATTCATATACAATAGATACAGTACATTAGAATACAAAAATTATCTAAGTAAATAAAAAAAAGATATGGCTTAACAGTGCTCTGATAATTATACACTATTTGCAGCTTTGTCATTAATTTTCACCTGATGTACTTAACACTTAATCACACTAAACATTACATTTTATTTTTCATTACTCTTTTTGCTTTGAGTGATGCTTGGTTTTTTGATTGATCTTTTAAGAGCTCTGTACTATGAAGTAAGAAGGTCATGTTAAATAGTTTGCATATGGTTGGGTTTAACTACCTAGGCAAAGTTTCTCAGATATGACCATGCTGTTTCTAAGGAGCATCCTGCAGTTGTGAACCATGGCATTTCAAATGGCAAACTTAATTGTTGCATTAGAAATCGCACTGCAGGCTTTATAAGACACAATACTGTGCTTAGTTTTGATAAAAGAGTCAGTGAAGCAGTACTTAATTACACTGAAATATGCTGAAACATGTACTTTTTATTATTTGACAGCTAAAACTAATAAGATGTGTGCTCCTTGCATTTTTTTTACTTAACTCACTGTATATATTAAATACACTGGGGTTCTTGAAGTCAGTGCTTTAAAATACAAAAATCAGCATCAATGTTTTGTTTTTGCTGAGGAAAATGTACAACAAATTGCAGTGGAATATGTTTAAACAAATTATTGAGTCCTACTCCCGATTTTCAGGTTTTAATGGATGCACTTAAGCAGACCTGGTTTTTCTGCCATTTTGCCTCTGCTTCCTCTCATCTCCATTTTAAATTTACCCACACAGATAAAAAAAAAGTCACTTCCATTCAGACATGTTATTATTCCACAATTTCTGTCCTCTCATCCAAAACAAGCTGTGAAACCCTTGACATTCATTATTAGGATGACATGTTTTTCACGCTTGAGACAAGCAGTTTTGGCCATTAAGTCCGAGGGTAGGTCATTGCCTCCACACTTGGACTATCTGACAGGGACACGAGTGTTTTTGTTGTGTGACCAATCAAAGAATTTGTCTCAGGAGGAGGGTGTCTTGTCTTAAATGCAGCAACTCCAGCAGCTAATATGAGTGACTTTTGATCTTCTGCTCCCAAAAAAGAAAATTCAACATCACATATGCCACTGCAGAAAACCACTATTAAGACACATTGATTTAGGATTAGTTACCAATTCACAAGTCCTGGAATATTTTGGAAGGTAAGATAGTTGGACACAGGCTGCAGCTCTTCATAGTGAAATATTTTTCTGTCAAATCACAGTAAAAGAAAAAAAAGCTTTGTGCTTAAAGTTGTCCTAAAATTGTTGTTTCTTCTTCTCTATGGCTTCTCCTCAGGGTGCACCTAAACCTGTTGCAATGGAGCCATGTTCAGGGGGAAAAGCAGCTGTGTTGACTGTCCTCGTGCGCCTGCCCTCTGGGTCCTCAGGCTTACCTCCACCAGGACAGTCAGGTAATAACACAAACTATAACCTTTTTGTTGTTGGGTTTTTTTGTTATATTTATTGGCGTTGCTGCATGATAATAAATGTATAGGGAAGGCCACATTTACTAGCCAAGCTCCGTTAGTCAAAAATGTATATTGTTTTTTTTGTTCTTATAACCCTTAATGTTCATAATTACCTTTTTCAAGCTCATATGTTTAAAAGTTTAGTTTTTCCATGTGTGTAAATATAGTAGATAAACAATAAAAGAGTAGCAAACCATATTATTTATTAGTGCTTTGCACTGATAAATGTTTAGCAGGTTTTGGGATACAGTAGTCAAGATAACACAAGTTGATTAGATCTACTTTAATAATTTATAAACTTTCTGGTCAGTCTACATTTTGCTGCTTTCCAGCTCTACAAATTTCTTACCTCCTCATGACCAGAGTGGTCCACCAGTCTGTAGTTTTTCCATTGTTCATTTAAAGACTGACCATGTTTAAAAGGAAGCAACACAAAACTATGTTGGATACTACCACATACACTCAGATCATAGTATCATCATAGGATATAAAGACGTGCAAAAAGACATCCTCAACCATGCGTACCACTGTAACATTATGCACCCATCCTCAACATGTTGTTTTTCGCCAGCTGGCAGATTTTGAACCAGATAACTGCTTTCTCATCCTTAAAATTCAATTGAAGTTGAAGGGTTGCTCTTTTGACAAATGTGCAAGTACAGGTTATCAAAACCTGCAGGAGACCAGCACTGGAAAAAAGGGTAGAAGATCTGATAACATTTATGACAATGTGGGGTCAAAGGTTAAGGTCACACAGAGTCATTAATTGACTGCTGGATCCTTGCCACATTTTTATGTACTTAATTACTATGCTGGGTAGAGGAACTGATTACTCCTAAAAAATTGTGGGGTCAAAGGTCAAGGTCACATAGGGTCAGATTTAAGACAGAGACATAAATGGACTTTCTACTCTAACTCTCACTCAAAGCACTTTTTACTACAAGCCTCATTCACACATTTCCATTCCAATGGATGCATTGAGAGCAATTTGAGGTTCAGTGTCTTGCCCATTGACATTTTGGCATGTAGACCGGAGAAACCAGGGATTGAACCGCCAACTTTCCTGTTGGAAAACGACCCGCTCTTTCTACTGAGCCATAGCCACACCATACTGGATGAGTTCTAGGCATTTCATTATGGCATAATAATGTCTTAAGCTAAGCTAGGTCCAATCAAGAGCTAGAGCCGCTGTCCTGGATACGACTTCTCAGTGGATTTTAATTCTCATTACTTTGTGCAATACTGCCAAACAGTGACAAGAAAATGTATCACTTTCTTTCTGTACTTCACACATTACAATAACATGTTAATTGTGGTGGATCATGAGCCAGATGAGCTGCTACTGCATTGACCTTCTGGTTTGCTTTTAAGAATGGAGTCCCAGAACTTTCTGATCTCACCTCATTCAGCCCACTTTATGTCAAGAGCGTAAATTTGCATCACATTGAAACACAACAGCCAAACTTGTCCTCTCATTGATGTTAGGAGTGAAAATATACTTTTTTCCCCCAAAAAAAGAGAGGAGCTGCATAACCACAAACATGGTTGAAGTGTCGATTTCATCTCCCAGATCAAAACCAGTTCTTTCACAAAGGCAAAAGCTAAACCATAGACTGACAAATGTTGACATGGTTTCCATATAGTGTTGTTGTTAGGTTAGATTTTTTTAAATTAAAGAATGACAACTAATCTGGTTAGTGCATGGCTGTGAACAGACACACATCTTCTCTATGTACACAGAGTACGCTTACCATAGCATGTTTAAAAAACAAAAAACAAAGAAAAAAGCACTTTTAAGCCAGTCATGGTTATCTACATCTAAATTCTATGTCATTTGTTGCATGGTGAACTAAACATGTTAAGCAGTTAAAATAATCACCTCTCTGTCCCTGATGCTGCATTCTGAGTGTCAAGTGAATCCCCTCAGTAGGATAAGAGATTTGCATGGGACTGGGAGGTCACAGGTTCAAGTCCCCTATAAGGAGAGTTTTTTCTTTTTCCCCCCTCATTATTTCTATCGAAAATGTTTTGTTTTTTTCATTTAATCTAATTCAATAAGGAGATAGTAAAAAACAATTGTTCAATACAAACTTTCTCTCGCTAGCAAGTCTAACAATGACGTCCAAGCAATGTTCAACAACTGCCTCGAACCTATGTTGAGGAAACTTCTGCAACTTTCATTTTTGAGCCATTTATCAGCAATAACTAGATGTCAACAAAAACCATCAGATGACAGTTATTCAGTTCAGATGTTTGCTGGATAGAAGTTGTGTCTTGTGTCTTTGAAATACCACATATCCACAGAAATGTCCATTCATATTTTTAACAATGGAATTTGTGGAGATTGACCAGTTTTTCTCCAGCCTCATGTTCTTGCTTTCTTTTTCTTCTTCAGGACTCATTGTTGCCAGCGCGCTGATAGACATTTCACAGCAGAAACCAGCAGATTTTAAGGACAAGTCCCTGGCTATAAAGAACCGAAAAGCCCTTCCTCCAGCACACCAAGGAACCTGCGTCTGAGTCTCAACAACTCTCTATCCACCGGGTCCTGTTTTACCATCTGAGGTCACATTGTTCCAACATGTCACAGATCCCAGTTGGAAGCCTTTCCAGAAACATGGCATGACTACATGTGCAAAATTTCACTCAGCTGCTACCACTGAAGTTTCCATGGTCCAAGAGCACAACATGTGTTACCGTTCCTGCCCTTTTGCTCTATTTTGCATATGCCAACCTCAGAAATCCTTCTACTGGATTCTGTGTTCTCCCTTTAGCTTGTGCAGCCATCATGATGAAGTAAGTGTCTGCATTAAGTGGATGCCTGCCTGTTCAGTGGCTACTACGAACATCAGAGACAAATGAATAAGAAGAATTTGACTCTGTTGATGCTAAAGTCATAAATACATTGTGACACCATCAGCTGTTCAGCATGAGGGAAAAGCAGAGGTGTCTGTACATTAGGTTATATCAAAGTAAACTGACCTCCCTCACATCATTTCGGAAATAAAAATGACTGGTGAAGAACCAGTACATTCTGCCTGTACGAGTTTTGCCCTTCTTTTTGCTTGCCAACAAGTGGTATTCTATGGTGCTAAAGCATTTACTTTATATGACATGACTCAGCCTTTCCTATGGACTGAATTCATTACGCCTTTTTCCGGGGAAAACTTTGCGCTAGACCAGGACTGTATTTAACATCCTACAACCACATGGTAGTGTTTTGACAAATGAAGCATTTTGTCATACTACTTAAGTCACTTGGATTAAGGATCCGTTTTAGCATCTCCTGTACATAAGTATCATCCACCCAGCTAAGCTAAAGTCTGTATTTTAAGTGGAATACATGTGTACAGATGCTGCAGAGATACCACTGCAACCACCACCAGCAGCATGTGGGTGAAGGCCACATACTGGAGGAGGCACGAACAAATCATCCACCATCCCAACTAAAGCATGGAAACATCCAAAGACTGGAAAAAGTTAAATGCATTTTATTAGCAAACTGAAAGTTTATTTGAAAGCAGATTTTTTTCTTCCTCAGTGTGGGCTCTTCTCAAGATACCTCTTGAGAAGAGCCCACATAACACAGAAAGACACCTAAATCTAAATTTATTCTCTATGGATTGTAACTGCATCTTTTGGCTGTGTAACTGGAACATCAGGCTTTTGAACTCACCCTCGGTTGATATCCTTTTAGGAGAACGACGCCTGTTTCATAAAATTAGAGCAGGGACATCATGCTTCTTTGGCTGTTTACGAGTTTTGTTGTTAACAGTTTGTTTGTTTTTTTAAATAGTACACTAAAGCTATTACTTTATTTTGTTCCTTCATTGCAAGAGGTTGTGTTACCTTTTTTATAATGCCTTGGCCTTCCATGAATATGAAGGAGGGGAAAGTTTTCAAAGCTGTCAACTGTTTTTAGCCCCAACTCCACTCTAAGCTGTACAGTGTCTTGTTGGAACAAATGTGAGTCTTTGTCACTCTTATCTCTCTTGGGAGTTCATGTGTTTTGTCAGTTTTTTTATGACAGAATGGCAAACGATTATCATTTATTTTAGGCCTTGTCACCCGATAATATATCTATGATAAATTGTCTTTTGCTACACTTGTGTAAAGAGCATTTCTGTTAATAATTTGTTTTGATATTTAACAGATTCCTGTGTAATAGCACATTTAACTTGATTTTTATTGTTGACTTTAATCAGTTGTTTCTGTGTCAACCCTTTTTAAATTGTGCATCTTTAAAGACTGTATGGGCATTCTCTTGCTTTTTGTTGCAAAGTGGTCATTTTGATGCATTTCATTAGGATGGTATGCCAGCTGTGTTTTACTTGTGTTTGTAGAGTATTCCTATACCAGTGTCATTACACAGGAATCAGGGTCTCTCTCTACAGTGAAAAAATGAAAAGATGAGAAACTGCATATCAGTATTCGTCAGTGTATTTTAAGGATGGACAATACGCCAGAAAATAAAATTTAAAGAAAAAGATACAGACCTGGAAATTTTTTGTGCTGTGAAGTCTTTTCACATTCTTTCATGTGAAAAGAAAGTACACCCCCTTTCCATTCTTAGGCTTTAAGTTTAAAAAAATCATTTGGTCCTCCTTAAATACAACCTCAGTTGAGCAAGACATGACATGACACAGTAACATTATTTATTTAATAAAAACTTAGCTGAAGTGCAGAGGCAGCATGTGAAAAATTAAGTAGACCCCTACTGCTTCCATAGGAATTAAGAGAGTGACTGCTATTTAGCCATCATAATAAGTTTTTAAAAAAGTAATGGCAGGTTTTACCATTATGATGCATCATCTTGGTTAAACAACACTCTGTAAGCATTTGGGAACTGAGAAGACCAGTGGCTGCAGTTTGGAAGTGAAATCCTTTAGATGCATTTGGGCCTCCTTTGTTGTATCATTTATTTCACAATGTCTCAGTGATTAATAAAGTATTCTGATTCTGATTCTGATCCTAGAGTAACTGCCTGTCTCCTGGAATCTCCTCCGTGCTCTTGAGACTGTGCTCGGAGACAAAGCAAACCTCCTGTTAATGGCACGTTTTGAATTCCCATCCTGGAGGAGTTGGACTACCTGTGCAACCTCTGTGGGGTCCAGGTATCACCTCCTGCTACCAGTAGTGACACTGATCCTAGCTAAATGCAAACTAGGGAATAAACAGTCAGAAGAGATGAGGAAGGAAAAATGCCAGTGGCCCCCCACCTGTAAAACCATTCTTGTTTTGGGGGTCGTCTCATTGTTGCCCCTCTAGTGCACCTGTTGTTGATTTCATTAACCCCAAAGCAGCTGAAACTGATTAACAATCCCCTCTGCTACTTAGCTGACCAGATCAATATCCCAGAAGTTTAATTGACTTGATGCTACGCTCTGATA
Organism: Etroplus canarensis; assembly: GCA_015106775.1. Taxonomy (NCBI): domain Eukaryota; kingdom Metazoa; phylum Chordata; class Actinopteri; order Cichliformes; family Cichlidae; genus Etroplus; species Etroplus canarensis. The sequence goes on from VUQH01083741.1 coordinate 16,275, forward strand.
AAAAATACATGTTCACAGATCTCTGCAGTCCTACAAAAAGCTGATGCTACTTCTTTAAGAATTAAGAGGGTAAGTACCAGCCAGTTGCTGCTAATCAAATGTACTTGATTAACCCATCATTGGCAACTGTGACCATCTCCATAAAAGCAGAAGTTATAGCAGTGTGCTGGTCTGGAGCATTCAGGTGTTTTTATCTGTTTTTTTTTTTTTTTTTAATTTTTTTGGTTTGTTTTTTTAACACAATCCCAAGTAGGAAAGACATCAGCAATGATATTAGAGAAGCAATTTTTGCAGCCCATCAATCTAGGAAGGGTTATAAGGCTGTTTCCAAACAATTTGAAGACCATCATTCTACAGTGAGAAATATTATTTACAAGTGGAAAACATTCAAGACATATGCCAATCTTTTCCAGAGTGGACGTCCCAGAAAATTATCCCCAGTGTGCCGTAAATGGTAAATGGTGTCTACTTATATAGCACGTTTATCACCTTATTTCTAAGGCCCAAAGCGCTTTACAGTTACACTCACTCACCCATTCACACACACATTCATACACCGAAGAAATTGCAAACAACCTAAGAGCTACAGCACAGACTCTGCGGGCCTCAGTTAGCATGTTAAATGTTCAAGGTCAAGAGAGTAGAATAAAGACTGAACAAGTATGGCTTCTGTGGAAGGCTTGCCAGGAGAAAGAGTGTTCTCTCTCTCTAAAAAAAAATAAAAGAAAAACAGCAGCACAGCTTCACTTTTCAAAATTGCATCTGAAGAAACTATAAGACTTGTGGATCAATATCCTTTGGACAGATGAAATCAACATGGAGATGCTTTCTCATTAAAAGTACAGCACCACATTTGGCGAAATCTCGACACAACTTATCAGCACAAACACCTCATACCAAGAGTCAAGTAAGGTGGTGGAGGGGTGATTGCAGCCACAGGACCTGGGCACCTTGCAGTTATGGAGTTGACCACAAACTCCTCTGTATCCCAAAGTATTCTAAAGTCTCTCTGACAGCTAAAGCTTGGTTGAAATTGAACAATAACGTCAAGCATGTCAGCAAATATACAACAGAATGGCTGACAAAGAAAAATATCAAGGTACTGAGATGGCCCAGTCAAAGTCCAGACCTCAACCAGACTGAAATGCTGTGCAGGACTTCAAGAGAACTGTGCATAAATGAATGCCTGCAAACCTCAATGAACTGAATCAATGTTGTAAATAAGAGTGAGACTGATAAAGTCCTACAGAAAATTGTTCCTTCATGTTATTGTTGTTAAAGGTAATTCTACAAGCTACTGAATCATCTGGTGTACTTATTATCTCACATACAGTTTCTCCATTTTGGGTTCATTTTTGTTAAATAAGTGATGACACTGTTTATTCTGTGAGGTGTTGTTTTACACCCAAGTTAGATGTAAATCATTTTAGAACCTGTTAAGGACCAGATTACTTTTTATTTTGTCCTGATATGTAAAGCCATAGAACTGAAAGAAGGTGTACTTTCTTTTTTTCTTTTTACAAAAGCACATTCATATGTACAGGCAGGTCATTCTGCAGTACAGCAGTTTTGTTCCACTGCTGCTGTCTACCTGTTTGAGGTTTTCTTCATCTGATTAAACAACCATTTCATAACTGTATTCTGGTAGTCTCTGTACAACACTAGTTGATTGCCTCATCTAAAGATAATTGATTTCTTTTTAACTGAGACAAAAAATAAAAATCTTAAACCTGAGCCTTGATGCATTTAGTGCAAAATAAAATGCACAACTAACTGCCAAAAAGGCATGTTCTGTAACGTATAGCTGTCCCTGTAATGTAGTGGTTTACACATTCACCTCACAAGTGAAAGGTCTCTGGTTCAATTCCAGGTGGCGAGAGAAGCCCCTCTCACTATGAAGGGCTGAGTCAGAAAGGGCATCAGAATTTTGAACATGGTAACAAATCCGGTCGATTTTTAGCTAACCAGTTAAAAATAAATAAAGAGAAAACAATTATAAGTGCTGTTAAAGACTTATCTGGGAACACAGTATATGACCCTGACGGAATAAACAACATTTTTAGGGATTTCTTTAAAACTTTATACACACCACAGATAAACCCATCTGATAACGAAATTGATCAGTTTCTTGACAACATAACCCTTCCAAAATTACCAGACAGTCAAGCAATGGCACTGGATTCACCGCTGACACCAGGTGAACTCCAGGAAGCCCTGATAAGTATGCCCAATAATAAGGCTCCAGGTCCGGATGGATTTCCAGCAGAATTCTACAAAGAATTCTGGACAATTCTGGCACCAGTATTCCACAGAATGTTGCAGGAAATCAAGGACAATGGCAGACTACCACCAAATATGAATTCTGCCAACATTAGTCTCTTGCTAAAACCAGGCAAAGACCCTGTATTTCCTTCAAGCTATCGTCCAATATCCCTTATTAATGTTGACCTTAAAATAATCTGTAAAGCTCTCTCAAAGAGAGTAGAGAAGATAACCCCCCTCTTAATACATCCTGACCAAACCGGTTTCATAAAAGGTAGGCACTCATCAACAAATACACGTAGATTACTTGATTTAATAGACTATTCATGTAGTAAAAACATTGAAACCACAATATTGTCTCTAGATGCAGAAAAAGCGTTTGACAGAGTTAACTGGAAATTTTTATTTGCAACTCTACACAAATTCGGTTTTGGAAACTCTTTCATAAACTGGTTAAAAATATTATATAATTCCCCAACAGCTTGTGTCAGAACAAATGACCAAACATCCTCCAGATTCTGTCTCCAGAGGGGCACCAGGCAAGGATGCCCACTCTCCCCTTCACTGTTTGCAATTTTTATCGAACCACTAGCAGCAACAATTAGACAGGCTATAGTAATTAAGGGCATAAAATGCAAGAATGTAGAACACAAAATCAGTCTCTATGCAGATGATGTGTTGCTTTTTCTTCAAAACTCACAAACCACTCTTTCGGAGGTAATTACATTAATAAACTCTTTTTCAAGAGTTTCAGATTATTCAATTAACTGGTTAAAATCTACAGTTCTTCCAATTAATTACTCCTTCCATAATTCTTCTTCCACCTCACTGCAATCTGGAAATATTAAATATTTAGGTATCAATGTTTCTCCTAAGCTTGCAGATTTAACTAAACTAAACCATATCCCACTTTTAAAGAAAGTAGAAGACGATCTGGCTAGATGGAAATCGTTACCCATATCACTCATGGGAAGGGTCGCTTCAATAAAAATGATGGTCTTGCCAAAAATCAATTATTTATTTTCAATGATCCCGAGTAAACCATCACCAAACTGGTTTAGATCTTTGGATTCATCTATTTCTAAATTCCTTTGGAAAGATAAACCCCCGCGCATTAGCTTAAAAACGCTACAAAGGACCAAGGATAAAGGAGGACTAGATCTGCCTAACTTTCAACATTATTTCTTAGCCAACAGGCTACAATTCATCTCAGGATGGTTGAAACATACTCTCTTAGATGAGCCTTGGCTAGATGTAGAACAGGCACTATGCAATAATATAGAGATTTCAGACCTACCATTTATCAGCTCAAACATAAAACGATATGTATGCTTTAAAAGCATCAACATTAGCTCTTCTCTGACAGCATGGTGGGAGTTTCTAAAAATGACTAAGTCTTCATTAATTCCATGCAAACGTACACCTATCTGGAACAATCCTGACATACTACAGAACAATAATATGATTAACTTCCCCGACTGGAGTTGTAAAGGCATTAAATACTTGGAACATATATTAGAAGGAACAGACTTTATTCCGTTTGATAGAATAGTTATGCAGTATGGGATTAACAAGAAAAGATTTTTAGAATATCAACAAATTAAATCTATAATAAAAAAGAAATTTAAACCTAATCATGTTGAATTACAAACACCATCAAGTGTGGTACAGTTCCTTAATCTTAAAACCCCCAAATTACTGTCTAAAATATACAGGTCACTCTCTAAAATAGATGAATCAATATCCCTTCCTATTGCAAAATGGGAAGCGGATTTATCAGTTAGCTTAGACCAAAACTTTTGGTCTCAGATGTGCTTAAAAACCTTTAAATTGATTAGAACTCCCAGTCTACAATTAATACAATACAAAATCCTACATAGAGTGCACTATACAGGTCAACGGATGTTCAAGATGGGCTTTACGTCTTCTAGCAATTGCTCACACTGTCAAGGC
>VUQH01083747.1:0-10824 GCA_015106775.1 Etroplus canarensis
ATTCCTGTCTACTTTCTTCATCTCCCTGACATCCCACTTTTTCTTTGCCAGCCTCTTCCTTTGAATACTCTCCTGTACTTCCTCATTTCACCACCAAGTCTCCTTGTCTTCTTTCCTCTGTCCAGAGGAGACCCCAAATACCTTCTTGGCTGTTTCCCTCACCACCTCAGCTGTACCGTCCCAGTCATCTGGTAACTTGTCACTACCACCCAGAGCCTGTCTCAACTCCTCCTTGAACTCCACACAACATTCTTCCTTCCTCAACTTATTCAATTTAAACCTTGGCTCTACCTTCACTTGCTTCCTCTTCTTGCGTTCCAAAGTCATCCTACAAACCACCATCCAATGCTGCCTAGCTACATTTTCCTCTGACACCACCTTGCAGTCTCCTACCTCCTTCAGGTTGCACCTGAAATATGTGTTGACCACAGCCATTTCCATCCGTTTTGCAAAATCCACTGCCATCTGTCCATCCACATTCCTCTCTTTAACACCATACCTACCCAACACCTCCTTATCCCCTCTGTTCCCTTCACCTACATGCCCACTGAAGTCTGCTCCAATTACCACTCTTCTCCCTGCTCTCTACCACTTTATCCAGCTTACTCCAGAATTCCCCTCTCTCTTCTAATTGGCATCCAACTTGTGGGGCATATGCACTAACAATATTCAGCACCACACCTTCAGTTTCCAGCTTCCAGAACACTCTTCACATACTCTTCCTTCAAGATTACCCCTACTCCATTCCTCTTCCTATCTACACCATGGTAGAACAGTTTGAATCCACCTCTAATGTTCCTGGCCTTGCTTCCCCTCCACCTGGTCTCTTGCACACACGATACATCTACCTTCCTTCTCTCCATCACATTAGCCAGCTCTCTCCCTTTACCAGTCATAGTCCCTACATTTAAAGTCCCTACTCTCCCTTGTAAATTAATTCTGCAGTGGCTAATTATGATTATCTGGTACTTTATCTCTGCATTTTCATTACAATAATTCCACATTTATATTACATATATGAAATTATAGAACAAAAATAAACATTCCTGACTTTCTTATTTTTATTACCAATGAAACAGAGCAATGTCAAGTGGATGCAAAAATACATTGACTGTTACCTGTTTGTGCAAATGAATCAAAATAAAGGTAGCTTATTTTGAGAATAAATAAAATATATCAGACTAATAGCTAGCAGATCACGCATACTGTTAAGCCAGCAGTGTTGGCAGTGAAAGCAAAAAAATTTGTCCATGCATGGTTTAATTCTCTTTTTTCCTCAGCGACTTTCCTTTTTTTGGATGTGGAATCCACATAGGGGAACTCAAATCTAGCCATTTATGTGTGTGCATCCATGCTATCCATACTAAGGATCAGAAAAACTAAGTCCCTCGTGTGACCTTGACCCCACAATCTCATAAATTTTATCAGCTCTTCTACCTATCACAGGTATTAACCACACAAAGTCTGGTGAAGGCCCAGCAAACAAGTCAGCTCCTGTAATGGTAACAAGATCTCTAATGGAAGACAACCCGAAAACCTAAAGCCTCCACGGTGGATGCATTAAAAAAGAACAACCTCAGCAAACTTCTCCTTAAAATCATAAACAGTAAGCTATAATTCAGAAAAGTATACTGTACTGAAAGACATGGCAACATTTGTTTCTATGATATGGGTCCTACCACAGAGAAGTGAGAATTAGGGTATAACTAGGGAAGGGCATTTGGGTTTAGTATCTCATAGTAAAGCATACACTAATTAGACAATTTTATTTATAAAGCAACAACCAGAGCAATAATCCTCTAAAGAGACTTCATATTGTAATTTAAAGGACCCTACAATATTATTATCAAAAACCCAGCAAAGCAACAATGCTCTGTGTACAACAATTAACTGTGTTTGCATTCAGTGAGTAAATAAGGAAAAGCAGGTCTTACCTTATTGTGTCGTCCATCAGTCGGTCTGAGCTACAAGCAGCGAGAGGGAGAGAAGAAAGAAAGGGAAAGACATTGACATGAGGTAGTGCAGAATAAACATGTAATGATAATAAACAAATATACATGCACATATTTATACATATATGCACACATACATTATTTGGTCATTTTTAGTATGCAGCAAACTTGCTGGACCGTCTTTCTTTGCAAACCTTACGGCATTTTTATAAATAGGTCAATTTAGTCATGTGCTTTAGCAGTAGGTTATAGTAACAAGTGGTGTTGTAATGGGTAACATTACATTCAGAAATGTTTGCAACATTGGGATACAAAACCATCAGGCTCATCTAGCTCATGAGCTATCACAATTCACAGGTCACTGTAATGTGGGAAGTACAGAAAGAAAGTCATAATTTTTCTTGTCACTGGCTGCATTGTATAAACTAATGACAATTAAAAGCCACCGAAGACTCAAGGAGGCTCAAACAGTCCTATCTAGGACAATTAAACTGATGCACCACCAAAGTGTTCGAGTTCAGGAGTATTATCATTACATGGTCAGTAGTAAACATTGCCATAAAAAGCATGAAAATATGTGAACCTATCGCACTGACCTTCCTAATGTGTGAGTCGACCAATAAGACCATCTTCTCTATGATTACGCAGTTCTCTAACAGTACAGACAAGTATGGCCTTGACCACAAGTGCAATTTTAGTGAAGACCCATTAGGTGATCACTGTCTGTAAGTTTCATTAAAATCTGACCAATACATTAGGAGGAGTAGAGTTTTGTGAAAACAGAAAAGTGCTCGTAAAATGAAAACTATGACCATGACTCTATGCTTGAGCACAAGTTTTGTGAAGCCCATTGTATGCAAGTTTCATTAAAATCTGACCAATACGGATGGACGGACAGACGCATCGTCATGGCATTAGGTCATCAGCCCTTCAGCTGGGTGAGCTAAAAATGAAAATTTCTTAATATAATGTTTTTCAGTGCACTCCTCTTAATTAGAATGAGAACAAACATACAGTAAAATTGCAACAATACTAAAACCTTAACATTGTGAGCTGATTTACAACAGATAATGACTATATGGCTGTATCCCCGAAGATGTGCACTCAGTTTATCTGTCATCTACTGCTTTTCCAAGAGTCCGGGTCGTGGAAGCAGCAGTTCAAGCAAAAAAGCCCAGACCTTCCTCTCCCCAGCCACCTCCTCCAGCTCTTCAGGGGGAAAACCAAGGTGTTCCCAGGACAGCTGGGAGACATAGTCTCTCCAGCGTGTCCTGGGTCTCCTCCAAGAAGAATGTGCCTGAAACACTTCAAGTGAGAGGCATCCAGGAAGCACCTAATCAGATGTCTGAACCACCTCAACTGGCTCCTTTCGATGTGGAGGAGCAGTGGCTCTACTCTGAGCCTCTCCCAGGTGACTGAGTTCCTCACACTGTCTCTGAGGGTGCACCCAGCAACCCTGTGGAGAAAGCTCATTTCAGCTGCCTGTATTTTCGATCTTATCCTTTCAGGCACTACCCAAAGTTCGTGACCATAGGAGAGGGCGGGGCCGTAGATAGACCGGTAAATCAAAAACTTTGCCTTAGAGCTCAGCTCCCTCTTCACCATGATAGACTGGTACAATGTCCACATCACTACAGATGCTGCCCCAATCCATCAGTCAATCTCCTGCTCCATCCGCCCCTCACTTGGAAATAAGACCCCAAGATACTTGAACTCCTCCACTTGGGGCAGGATCTCGTCCGCAATGTGCACTACGTTGCTAAACAAAATGAAAGGCATTACTTTAAATCAGTCCTACAGTGTCCCTGTAGTGTCGTGGCTTACACATTCACCTTACATGCAAAAGGTCCCTAGTTTGATTCCAGGTTGGGAAACAAGCCCCTCTCACCATTGAGGGTTGCATCAGGAAGAGCATCCAGTGTAAAACCTCTGTCAAATTACCAATGCGTATTACTCCACTGTGGCAACCCCCTTGGTGAGAATACAAGGGAGCAGCTGAAAGGTACACTTTCTATCAGTCCTATGCTTGAAACAGTGTGTGATTATTTATTAATTTGTTTTGTTCATTTTTCCTCATGGATGAGTCTGGACTCAGTAAACCCAGAGAGAATTTCCCCTCAGAGAGTCTGGAGGTTAAGTTTCTGTATTACTACATAAAAGAGAAAATGTCAGATTCTCTCTTTTATCCTAATAAAAATGAAAGCACACCATCACTACCATTCCCACACAAACCGCTTATGCTGTAACACTTGTTTTGTATCTCAGGTTGCTCATAAACAAAAAAGCTCTCAGAGATTTATCCTCTAATTGGAATCAATTTGGATAATGTTCCAGAGAACTAAAGTCAACCAAACAAGCAAAACTGCAGGGATTGTATTTCATAGCTCAACAACTGTTCAATGTCCATTCAGCTGCTCCAATCCTCCACCTGCATGCTCAATGTGCGGTTTTCATTAAGCTCTTAACATTCCTATGATTTCAACAGAAGTTACTGGAAGAAAGGGAAAGCTCTTAACCCTAGTACTGCCAGCTATATGACCAGCTAGATGACCGGCAGTGAATGAAAACACAGGAAGTGATCAATATACAGACGACTGGCAGTACAAGAAACTTATCTGGGACATAAATATATTGAGGTCTTGCAGTACTAGGGTTAAAGATGTATGCCCAAAGATGTAGCGCCAAATCCTCTCCCTACCCCAGTGCTTCTGTAAGGTGGACCCTACAGCTGGGACACTGCAAAGAGAGTGTGGATGACCAAGTGACAGAGATGGAAAGAAACCAAGTTGCATGAAATTAATTACTACACAGAACATAAAGAATGATAGTTTGTTGATAATATCATGCTGAGCTTTCTTTCACTAAAGACCTGGATTCTTTGTTGCAAGAAAAAAATTTGAGAGCTGCTGTCATTTCAGAACCATAATGAGCCTTTATTTGAACCTTCCTACTCGAATGTCAAAATTAACACGGAAACCTTTTAACTGCATGCCTGAACCCATCCTTTCAGTTTGATGGTCAGTCACAAAGCAGTCTCCAAAACCTGAGGGTGATATGACGGGGGCTGCATACAACCAGTAAACGCAAATTAGTTTAAATGCTGTGATTCCAATTTTGATCAAATCTCAGTCTCATTATTCCATTTTATATAAATTTCCTAATCTGTGAGTGCACAGAATTGTATCGAGTTCTTTCGCCAGTGGATTTTAATTTTGGTCTGCATTCAACACTGGACCTGAAGGTTTCAGGAAAGGTAGAAGGAACAGCCAAGCACAAGGAATGCTTACAGATGTCACTGGCAAACCACTTACACCTAGCTGACCAGATACTATCCCTTCTTATGTGAGACTGCACAGCAATTTTATTTCTTGTCCCCCTGTGCCACATACTGAGGTGATGTCTCACATTTTGATCACCTCTGCAGGGGACACGCTTTTGGAAAGTCTGGCTTTTATCCAATGCATCTGCAGAATGCATCAGAGTTCTTTTATTACAGCCAGGTCCAGGTTAACTTTTCTTTTGCTGTCAAGGCACTGCCCATCAGGGAAGGATGCGTGCCACCAAAAAAATCAAGTGTCAGTGAGTATTATGGAAAAAAAAACAAAAAAAACACAAAGACAATGAAGCCAAAGTTTATATTCATGAACAGAGTTTCGGGCTTTTTGCTAGAGTTATTTTTCAGTTTTGAACAAGGGAAAATGGCGTGAAGTGACATAGTATGCATGTATACTAATTGGCTAAAAACTGTTAAAATTATTGTATATGGCTTAAAAAAGGGGTGCCAATCTATGGATGTGTCCCTTTTGAAACCCAGAGATGATTACCAAACAAAACAGCAGCTAAAATAACAGCTTGCGTCACTTAATTATTTATGAAATAAAAAAAGAATACAAGTGTAAAAAAAGACTATCACATCAGACCATGACAAAAAAATTCTGCTTTATTTAATCCTTTTTGTATTTACTTACCAAGGGAGTAAAAAGAGCTGCATTCAAGTAAAAAAGATTATTCTTTTACATGCTGAACGGCAAACCTGTAACATGTACACTTTACTGTCTTTTTATTTTTAAGTTAGATACCAAAATTTCAACCTACCTTCCAGCACTGCTAACAAGTCCCCATTGTCCCACACAAATACAGTCTTTGCTCCGCATTTAGACCGCCATTCCATTGGCACCGATCGATGCCGTTTTAACAAAACGGGAAAGAAACGGCTAAAATGTTGAGTAATCTGCAGTGGACTGGAACATTGCGTAAATGAAACGCCAATAATCGGCAAGAAACAGCATAATTGGGATAATCGGGGGGTTCTCCGTTTTTCCAGAAGGTAAGTGGGCATTGCTTACTACACTATACTGCACAATCTCAGTGTGGGCTGGACATCCTTCTGTTCTTGGCTAACAGCTACAGACACTGGCACCAATTTGCTTTTTTTGAGGCTAGTTTGTAATATAACTGTATTTTTCTGACTGAAAGGAATCCGTGACAGGAACCTAAGCACTGGGTAAAATCGTAACTGGCACCTAAATCATAACGAAAGCTGGCATACCTGCTCCTAACTAATGCATTGTCGGAGCAGGTGGGCGCAGGGCAGTGGGAATGCAACTTTGGGAATACAACTTTGTAGCATTAAAAAAGACCAGAAATTAAATAATTATCTGGAGTGAGATTTTAAACTCATACAAACTCAAAATGCTTATTTGACTATTAAACATGTTAGATTTACTGGTGCAAACAAATACCGACATGTAAGAAACAGGCAAAAAAGATGGAAGGAGGAGGTTTGACAGAGAAAACTATATTTTTAACTATCACCTGAAAGTGTTCTTTTTATAAACCATGAGCTGAAGAGAAAAAAGAAAGCTTGGGAGTGGCCTTGGTTCATGGAGTTTTTATACACAAAGATGAGGTGTGGTGAAAGATTTATGCTTTATATCCTCCATAATCAATGCACAGCTATAGTGGAGAGGTTGATTGTGCCATTTATGTATATTAGATCTTCTGTGGTTTCAGCTTTGAGTGGGGTTCCTTCCGTTTCCCTTGGTCAGTTGCTTTGATGCAGTCATTAAGTTGCTCGTTAGCTTCAAGCTAATTGCCCTTTCGAGTGCAATGAATCAAACCATACTGTCCGCATGTTCCACTGCCATTTACAAACACATGACCATACAGACAGAATGCTGTCTCACATTTGTGTGCTTTCAGGTTTTATCTAAACAGTATTTTACCAATGCTGCCTGCACAGGCAGTATTATACACACACAAGTTAATGACAGAAACTGACAAGTTAAGTGTATTCTGAAAGAATAATAGGGTTACATTTTGTGAGCAATGCTTTGTCAGTTTGGCTTGCCACTAACAAAAATCACAACAGTAAACTGTAAAGTTAGTCTTCCAAAGATAAGAGCACATTCATGCTAAATACTTTCCTGTACTTAAAGATTCATTCATCCTAATGGCAATGTGGCTATTCATCAACCTTCACTGTTACATTACACAAATCATCAACAAGAAGCTCTTGATCACAGAGATGCAAATACACACAAGGTAGGCTTAAACCACAAAGGGGTTGGAAAAAACGTTGGGCAGTAAATACAAAAAAATAAATAAATTGTAAAGAAAAGAGACAGACGCTTTCAAAATGTTGTGCAGACATTCACAGGGGGTGTTTCAGAAGCAAGGCACAGAGAAAACCCTTTTTTGGCAGCCATTTTGATCACAATCCTGCTGATAATTTATTGCCAGTGCTAGCAGACAGCGAATTCTCCAGAACACTTGACTGGTGGAATGCTGTTCAATCAAACAAAAACACTGTCGCAACATATTCAATGTGTTGTTATGAACAAGAACAACTATGTCTCAATTTTGTGAGTGAAAGTTTAGCAACAGGGCTAGCCTTTACCATAACCTGTGGTGAGTATTTTGGTACTCAGAGGGTACAATTGTGAAAATAGGTTGCCCAGGTAAAACATGAAACCCCAGAGGACAATTAGTTCATACCACTAAACAGCTAAAATACTTCAAACTCACTGGAATAAATTATAGAAAAAGGAGTTTTCTTTAAAAGGGCTAGTTAGAGCTGGGCGATAAAACATTAACGATAATCGCAATACTACTTTGGCTCGATATATATTTAAGACACAGTCGAGATTAGGTCGATATTAGGTCAACAGAACTTGCCATTCATGTTATAACAGAAAGCCAAATTTAATGAAAATAGCGCTGCTCAAACCAATCACATGGCTGGAAAAGAGCTGCGCCATCTTTGTGGACTGGGGCATAGACGTAGGAGCCAGTAGCAGGACACGTGCTAATGTTTGACTGTTTGCAGTCACGCGCACCACATCTCTTCTGAGATTTACAGTCCCAGACGCAAACAGGTGCTGCTGGTCCTCCTGAAACAACCACAGACCACAGGGTCCACTTTCTCCAACTCAATGCCTTACAACAGAAACACAGTGAGACCACAAAGGTACAGATTACTTTATTAAAACACCATGACAGTAAGCACTGTGGAAAATGTGGGATTTAAGCAGCTGATTGAAGTAATGAATCATGATTAGCAGTTATCTCATTCAGCTTGGCTATAAACAGAATGCAGAGAGACAGTCGAGCATCTGAACCATATCTGAGCCTCACTGCCCACCGCACTGACCAAGGCTGGAATATGAAAAGCAAATGTTTTTAAACTGCACACTTTACTGAAGACCAAACAGGTGAAGTCATCCTGAGGACTGAATTTCTACTGAGAATATATACTGAATGTTTTTGTCTGTTTCTTTGTATGTTTGTATAGATTCAAATGGTTTTAAATTGTTGGAAAACAAAAGGAAGGATACAGTACAGAGACAGATTATTTGGATTTTTATTTTAGATTAATGCCTACTTTATTTACTTGGAACTGACTAAAGAATTTACTTTGTGTTCTCCTGTAAAACTTGAAAGCTTTAGAATTTAAATTTAGATTTAAGATTTTTAGAATTTTAGTTAGTTGACCAACAACTTTAATATTCTCCTGTAAAACCTGAAAGCTTCTGACCGGTCATAATTCCGAATTTAGTTTAGTATATATACCCATTTTATTTATTTGAAATACAGTTGTATATTGTTCTAACTTACATGTGTGCTGTTCAACTTCTGACAGACAATAAATGACATTCAAGCCAAAATTTACCTTATATTTTTACATTGCACTTAGTAGTAAAATGGAAATTTTAAGCTTGACAGAAGTTATCTGATTTATATCGAAACTTATACTGATATCGACTGATATAAAAAATATTATTGTGACGTAAATTTTTCCCATATCGCCTGGCTCTAAGTGTAGTCAGAATTGGTAAACAATCTTAATCTTCAAAATGTCTTCATGGGGAAATGCGTTTGTAATAGATCATAATGGGCTCTTCTACATGAGCTAGAAAATGAATGTGGTTAATGCACTCAAAAAAGTTGTGTTATTTAGGTGCTCAGGTCCTTATAGCCTTAAAAAGTTGTAAATGTAAATTAAAGAGCAGCATATTGTTACAGTGATTCGCACTGTCGCCTCACAGTAAGAAGGTTCCTGGTTTGAATCCATCAGCCGACTGGGCTGGAACATAAATTAACTGATCCAAAATGATTCACAAGTGCTCTGATATGCTGACTCTGGCTAAATTTTCTGAGCTGTGCTTAGAAGAGAATTGGTACTAAAGAGCCAGAAAGAGTAGGTGAGCACTTCACATGTGACAGAGGCAGAAAAATACTTGTTTAACATGCTGGGTGGAAAAGCTGAAGCACTTGCGTTTCTTCCCCCCAGCATTATGCTGTATTTACCACAGTTTCTATGAAATATGACATTAGTTTTAAAACTACAAATCTTATCTATTTGAGTGTTCCAGTCATTTAGAGACGAGAAACCATCTTTGGCAAATCAAAGCTGCCGAAATTAAAAATTGTGACAATAACTAAACCATAAACACCCCACCATCTCACCAAATTTCTGTTTCCTGTTGTTAAACCGGTTAAATCTATTAATATTTTGAACCTTCTGGATAAATTTGGCCATGGGGGTCTTCATGATAACAATTTTAGATGCTTTGTCAATACAGAATAATCTATAAAGCTGGATTTGTAAGTAAGTTTATTCTTTATCAGTTCTTATGAACATGACAAAATAGGGCTTATATGTTCTCACACTCAGGCAGGCTAGAGTCCAAATGTTTTCAAAGTGAGAGGAAAGGTGTAAGTGGATGAGATTTGAGACTGAGAGCATTTACTGAGGTAAAGCCTTAGGGTCTATCCCAGAGCTTAATGACTCCACTTTCTGAGGGGCAAGAAAAGCATCTAGGGGAACATTACTAAACTTCCTAGTAAGCTCTGAACTAGAAATTCCCTGTAGTCTATCCCAGAGCCACCACTTAGTCTGTACTTAAATTCTTCAGATATTAAAGCACTTACAAAAAACCCTTTCCCTTAGGAATACAATATCCATTTGGTATGCTGCACACAAACATATAGGTGATATGCCCATATTGTCTCAATTTACTCCTATCTGGGGGAATGAACAGTTTACACCTGGCTGGAAGGATGAGGGATTTAGGTCATGGAATGCAAAAGGTATTCAAAAGGTGAAGGACCTTTATTCAGATGGCGTCCTGCTTACATTCGATCAATTATGTCAGAGGTACCAAATTTCAAAGAAGCATTTCTTCAAATATTTGCAGTTAAGAAGTTATATTTCTTCAAAACACAAACAGATAATGTGTATACCATCTTTATCTAAATTAGAGGAAATGACACTTGCTAATTTGGAAGGGAAGGGCCAAATATCTAAATACTACAATATGTTAGTAGCACATAGCACAGAATCAACACTGGATAAGTTAGATGCCTGGGG
>VUQH01083748.1:0-19919 GCA_015106775.1 Etroplus canarensis
TGTGTGCTTGGAATATACTCAAAGAACTTTCTACAAACACAGAAACAGTATGCAGTTTTGGACTTTGGACTTCTACAAGCCAGGAGAGCTATTGCATTATGCTGGAAGAGTATGGACGCCCCTACAATGAAAATGTGGATGAAGGAACTTTCTGAATGTATTGGACTGGAAAGATTAACATACATTGCCAAGGGCAAACGAAAAGACTTTGATAAACTCTGGGAACCATATATAAATATGATGACAAATGAAAGTGCTAGATTTTTCTAAAACTTGCAAATGCTGTAAAATGTAGCCCCCCATTTTCTTTCTTTCTTACTTCCCCCCTTTTTTTTCTAAATTTATGTATTTTTTATTTTCTATATGTAATTTTTTTGAATTTTTTTTAATGTATTTATTCCTTCCTTCCTGATTTATTAACTAGTCCAATTTCTTTGTGTTTATTCATACTGAGGGATGATGCAAGGGCATACAGTTTGTGTGTGTGGTGGGTATATGTATGTATGTGTATATGTTCAGTGTTTGTGAAAAAATTTGAAAAAGACAATAAACATATTGCCAAAAAAAAAAGTCATCCACCTATAACATAGGAAACAGCAAATAGAGCTATTTTTTTAAAATCTCCTTTGTTTTTGTCTGCTTGCGTTCATAAAGGTTGTCCAATCTGATTTGATTCATTAGAAAAAAATTATACAAGCTTAAAGTTCATATTCCCTTATGCTAACATTGTTTCAGTATTATATTACTATGACATGAGGTTAAGTTAGCTTTGCAGCCAGTAGAAATATCATTCAAAGAGCTGCTTTTTTACTTTGAGTACAAATCTTAGCTTGTACTTTTTCACTTCTGAGTAAAGAAGTTGAATCAGTACTTCAACTTTTACCAGTCTTTTTTTAACACGTAAAAGTATTTGTATTTCTACCTAAATAAGGAGTGAGTGTACTTTTGCCACCTCTGTGAAACAGTCTGTCAGCATTCTTGAAATGATATACTGTATTTAAGTGTTTCCAATTTAACAGACAAGGCCTGAATTGGGAGTGCAGTAGGTGGAAGTGGTAGAAAGACTCCTGATTTTTGCCCAGGAGTCTGGGGTTTTGCTTGTTCATTTTTCTTTTCTTGCTGTTTAATTAAGTTTGGGCACAAAAACTACCTGATCAGGAAAAGAGCATAGTTTGTGTTAAAATACACCATGTTACAATGTTAAACACAAGTTAGTAAGCTTCATTTTCTCATTTATCAGGGAGAAAAGGTTCTACCAAAAGATGGCTGTAGCCACTGTAACATAAACTTTGGACTCAGCATTTTAAAGCCTCAGCATTTAACCACATCCATGTTGGTTTTTGGAACCAGAAGTGACCATGTTTGGATGACAGGGTGGAGCATTTAGTTACCAGCTAACGCTAGCAAGCTCAGTTAGCAGCTGTATCCATAAAATGCATGGGTGCAATGTACAGACACATGTGCCTGCTAGTTAATACTTATTAACAGACTAATAAAATACTAGAGCTTTACAGACCAAAACTGAAGCAAAACCTTCCTGGATGGGCTGTACTACACAGGAAGACATATTTGAGAGATAGAAAGTACATTCAGTTCCCCTCTTGTATTTTCCCAAGGGGTTGCCACAGCTGTTGAATCCACAAAGGTATTTGGCAGAGATTTTATGCCAGATGCCCTTCTTGGCACAACCTTCCCGTTGTGGAAGTGGCTTGTGCTACCACTTGAAGATGAACCAGGGATCTTTTGCATGCAAAAGCGTAAAGTTCTACTTCTTCTTCTTCTTCTTTCGGGTTTTCCCATTTGGAGTCACCACAGCGGATCATCAGCCTCCATTCCACCCTATCCCTTGCATCCTCTTCTGTTGCACCAACCCTCTGCATTCCTCCTTCACTACATCCATGACCCTTCTCTGTGGTCTTCCTCTTCTCCTCCTGTCTGGCAGCTCCATCTTCAACGTCCTTTGTCCAATATATCCACTGTCTCTCTTCAAACTGCTCAACTTTAGCTGTTATCATTTTTCATTCTGTTCATCCTGGTCACTCCCAGTGGAAATCTTAGCATCTTCAATTCTGCCACCGCTTCCAAACCATTCATCACAACAGGTCTCACTACCATCCTCTAAATCTTACCATTTGCTCTTCCTGCTATCCTTCTGTCGCAAAGCACCCCTGACACTCTTCTCCACCCACTCCACCCTGCCTGCTCTCTCTTCTTTACCTCTCTTGTGCACTGACCATTGGTTTGGATGGTTTACCCCATGTATTTAATCTCAAATTTGTAAACCATGACGCTGGAGATAATAAAAATGCTGCAAAAGGCACCAACAGCACAAAAATGGTCAAGAAGTCCAGTTCAGTGATTCAAGAGAGGAACTATTAGACACTGACTGGCTACACCTGCCTGCGTTGGAACATACGTCAATGCCATACCTCTAATTTTGTTATCCAAGTGGATGAGTCGTACAATAAATTACACCACTCAGAGTTGTTATGAAGGGAAGAACTGCTCACCGAGGTCCAAACCATTTTTTGTACCAGGCTGTAAATATGCTTTTTAATGCTGTGAAGTTGGACATTTTAATATGAGAGCCTGTGAGGATTTGGAGCCAGCCTCAAGTGGCTACAAGAGGAACTGCAGTTTAGTTTTTCAGCTTTAGAGGTTGCCCTTTGGTTCTACCAAATCTAATGATGATGACACCAGCATGCAGTATCCATGTACAGCACCTGGAAGTCACCTAGCTTCAAAACATAATTATATGACGTAAAAACAGCTCGCACCGAAGACAGACTGGGTCATTTTCTGGGTGAGGACAGTCACTTTTTTGTTGTGAAACACTGGATACTTTCACAGCTTAAGGCACTGAAGACTTTCTGAAATACTTTAGAGGAAAGAATCTGGTAATGAAATGTACTTTTAAGGTTTAAAAGCTCATACCCCATTGCTTCTTTCTAAGATGTCACAATCCTTCAAGGTTGGGAAGAACAATGTAAATACCATTTTCAAAACTTATTTCGATAGTGTTTTTCTGCTAAACACTATTTAGATCTCTCTTTTCTTATTTATTCCTTATGATTCCATTTTTTGCAAATGCAAAGATTCAGATTTAATCCTTGTGAGAAAATAATGCTTAATGAATGCTGAAACTATTTAGCACACAGGCTTATATTTGTAGAAAACAAATTACCAGTGGGTTATCTTCTAATGAGAGCACTCCATGCTGGTGTGTTTCTGTAGCTGTAATAGCTGTAGGGCAGACTGGACCAGAAACACTTTGCTCTGAGAAGCTTTGTTTACTTTACCTTGAGGTTACAGCCTTCTCTGATGTTTTAACTGTGTTCACACTTCTCCGTGTGCAGCTGTT
Organism: Etroplus canarensis; assembly: GCA_015106775.1. Lineage (NCBI taxonomy): Eukaryota > Metazoa > Chordata > Actinopteri > Cichliformes > Cichlidae > Etroplus > Etroplus canarensis. The sequence continues at coordinate 3,362 of VUQH01083748.1, forward strand.
TAAAGGGAAATTCTTCTACTGCGACGGGATCAATGTGAGTAACATCACCAATAAAACTGAGTGTCTGCAGGCAGGTTACCGCTGGCTTCGACGGAAATACAACTTTGACAATCTAGGACAGGTTTGTCACGCTTCTGAACAGACATCTGCTTTTACAAACTGATTGATTCGCACATAAATCATTCATGCTGATTTATATGCGTCTCCATCTTCCAGGCTCTGATGTCACTTTTTGTGCTGTCATGTAAAGACGGCTGGGTCAGCATCATGTATGACGGCCTGGATGCTGTGGGTGTGGACCAGCAGGTGAGAAGAACAGTCACGCGGTGGGGAGAAAGGGTGTGTGGGGAGTTAAGAATGAACAGTCCATCCAGCTAGTGAATATTTCACTGTGTTTTCGTTCTGTTTTTTGTCATTCTCAGGCACATTTGATCTTGTTTGTTTGTATGTGAAAGGGAAAATATTTCAGGAGTGAGGTGCAGATGTGTAAAGGAAAAAAAGGCAGATGGATGAATAGATGTGAACTGACAGAGCTGGCAGTTTTAGTGCTGACTCAGGACTTACATTGTCTTCTTGTTTGTGCTCTTTCCTTTTCTTCCTCTCCACCCCTCCTCACCCTCTTTCATCACTCTTTGGTCCTCCTGTTTTTCCTTTTTATTTCTGTGCTACCTCCTCACCTTTCTTCTTCTATTTCCTTTCTCTTTTTTTTTTCTACTGCAGCCAATACGAAACCACAATCCTTGGATGCTGCTGTTCTTCATCTCTTTCCTGCTCATTGTCAGCTTCTTTGTGCTCAACATGTTTGTGGGTGTGGTGGTGGAAAACTTTCACAAGTGTCGCCAGCAGCAGGAGGAGGAGGAGGCCCGGCTGAGGGAGGAGAAACGACAGAGGCGATTGGAGAAGAGGAGGAGAAGTGAGAAAGCATTTGGGAAAGGGAGTGGAGGGGGAATCTGAGTTTATGGACACACAAATATAATTGTTCAACATGTCATTCCAGAACCGCCTAGAATAACATGCAGTTAGGCCATTGGTTCCTTTAGAGGTGTTGTTAGGATTTTGAAACACTGGAGGTACTGCTCTACCTGGAAATCTTTACATTTTCCCCTCGACAGTTGTATCATTTTCTGACCTGCCTTTTATACTTTTCATCTCTGCTGCTCCCTCCTGTTCTCCTGTCCTTTCCTCTGGTCATGAAAATGATGCAATCAGGGTACAGTCATGTGTAAAAGAAAAACTAAATATACACTTGGTGCTTCCACAGGAGTTAAGAAGACAGGTAGGAGCCAGATGCCACTAATCAAATGTACTTTATTAACTGATCATCAACCAGTGTGACCACCTCTACAAAAGCAGAAGTTTTAACAGTTTGCTGGTCTGGTTTGTGTTAACAAAATACCACAGTCTTCGCAGGAATAGACATCCCAGCAAACTCACCACAAGGTCAGACTGTGCAATGCTCAGAGAAATTGCAAAAAAAAGTCTAGATCAGAGTTATTACAGTTTTGTATTTTCTAATTAGTTTAATTGAGTTTATTTTGAGTTAGTTTCCGGAGTGGGTTCACTGCTTTCAGTTCAGTTTTTATTTTTTGAAAGTGTTTTGTTTTGGTTCAATTTTTATTAGTATCAGTGTGATGTTGTAGTTTTAGTTTTCTTAATTACTACAATATGTACTGGAAATTTTTAGGAGAAGATTTAGATGTTAACATTGCAAATTACAGCACAAACACAGCACTTTGTGAAGATGATTAATTCTCAGTCATGTCGCTATAAACAGATGCACCAAAGCCTCATCAGAAAGGTTGTTTTACCACATTAGACCAAACTGACAGGCTAAAAACTACAGGCATTTTTATGTATATTTGTAGTTTATTTCAGTTAATTCTGTAAGGATGCAATATTGTTTTAATTAGTTTTATTTTTTTATGAAAAGCCTAGCATTTATTGTTATTTCACTTAGCTAAAATGTTTTTTTTCTCACCTCATTTTAGTTTTTAGTTTAGTTTCAGTTAACTATAATAACCTTGGTCCAGACCTCCACATGACTGAAATGCTGTGGTGAGAGAGAGCTGTGAAATAAATGCCCGCAAACCTCAATGAACTGCAGCAATGTTCTAAAGAGGAATGGGCCAATGCTCCTTCGCAGTGATGTCACAGACTCAAAGTCATTTACAAAATGATTATTTCAAGTTAAAGGTGGTTCTAGAAGCTTTTGAATCATGGGGTGTACTTAGTTTCCCACAGGACTGCAGAGTCATGTGAAAAATTTTCTTTTTGTTTTGCTGTTTTTCTTAGGTCACCAGCACAGGTTATGTGTGACTTAATTTTTTTAATGTAGACAAATTATGTAAACACACTAAACAATAACTGGTTGTTAAAAAAAAGCAAAACATGAATGGACTATTCTATTCCAGAGGAGCCATCAATACTTATTATTTCACATAGGCTGACAATTACACAACACAGCAACACTACTGAACATCAGCTGCAGGTCAATATTTGATATCCAACAACACATGTGAATCAATTATTATTCAATTGCTATTTATTACACTGTAACCAGTGGATTCAGAGCTCTCTCTATCTGATTACATATATCTTTATGACCTCATCTCTCTTGTGCTGTTGTTCCTCTATTGAGTTCTCTTTCTCTCACTGTGGAATACATGTTTTAGTGGCCAAATCAGCTGCAAATGTAAATGCGGATGATTCATACATATGCTTCAGGGGAAACTAATTATGGCTGGAAGCTGTATCAGTTGAATTCTACAAAGGCAGAGTAAGGTCATCCCACTTTCTTTTTGTGCTTAGCTCATGTTCCACACTGATATCACAGTGAGTACAAGCTAGCCCAACCATTGTGCCTTAGAATTAGTTGTATTCATGATGGTTAATGCAGCTTTAATCACACAAAGAGGTATATGTTCAAACTTTCATGTGGTGCACCTTGTGGGAAAACAAATGGATGAGATAGCTCTAGCTTCAGAGCTGTCTCCCTCATCCCCCCTTAGCTTGTAGATGAGGCAGTGGCTTTCTCATGTCCTGACTCATCTGCTGCTACAGCAACGGGAGATAACTCTTCCTACATATTCTCTGGCCTCGCCTGTGTCTGTTGCCTTCAATCTCCTTTTCCTTTGAAAAATGTTCTTACATCCGTGGCCTGGCGACCACCAGATGCCAACAAAGACAAGATCTGTAACGTGTTCTCTCTCGCTCTCTCTCTCTCTCTCACACACACACACACACACACACACACACACACACACACACACACAGTGGAAGTGCTCTTTAAACACAGAAAACAGTGAGGATCAAAAACAAAGTTCGAAATGTTTTTGGTAATATATTAATATATTGTTTTTCAAGGCTTTAATATGTGATTATGTTTTGTTTAAGGTTTTTGGATTTTTTGGGGGGCTGGGGGCTATTCATAAAACATTTGAGCTGTTACTCTAAATGAACAGGTCTACTGAGGCCTGTAGGCAAGTGCATTATTCCCAGTGTCCAGAATGATCAGCTTTCATTCTAACTGGTGCGTCAGTAGTGCGAAAGTAGGACATGTCATTTGTGGTTTATGAGTGGCTCCTTTCTCTACTCTGCTGTCTTATCAGGTCTGTTGGTGTTAGAGCAGTTTACATCTCAGCATTAAATTCATAAAAACCTGTATGTTGAGTTATTATATAAGGATTTCCTAATTAGTTTTCTGACTCTTTAGAAAACATCCAGCAAAATGAGATTTAGTTTGTTTACATCACTTTTCCTTTGGAGTCTGAAGCAGAAGAAGGAGTGCTACTTAAGAAACGGATGAAAAATATAACAAAAACTGCTTCTACTTTAAACAATATGGGGTGAAAGCCTGCTGAAAAACAAACTCAAAGAAAAAGAAACTCTTGTACTGATGTTGGTGCAATTGTCCCCATAGTGTAGTGATGTACACATTCACTTTACAAGTGCAAGGTCCCTGGTTAGATTCCAGGTGGGGACACAAGTCACAAGACACAAGCATCTGGCGTAAAATCACTGATGCAGGGATTAATCTGCAGTGGTGACCCCTTGGGGAAAATACAAGGGAGCTGCCAAAGGTACACCCTGCTAATGCTGGTGCAAACTGGATTGCTGGTTATCCTTAAGTTGCTGGTTTAGTTGGTTTAGTGAGACCAGTCAGATTGCTACAACCAAACTCAGCAAGCCAACTCTTGATGGACCTGCAATAGTACATGGAGGTATTATACATGACATTGTCAAAAGTATTGTGCCACCTACAGCTAGCATCATTCTACATTACATTCTAAATCCATAGGCGTTAACATAGAGTTTGGTCCCCCTTTGGAGCTATGACAGCTTCCACTCTTCTAGGAAGGCTTTCTATAAGATTTTGGAGTGTGTCTGTGACAATTTTTGCCCATTCATCCAGAAGAGCATTTGTGAAGTCAGATGCTGATGTAGGACGAAAGATCCTGACTGGCAATCTCCATTCTAATTGATCCCAAATAGGTTGGATGGGGTTAAGGTCAGGGCTCTGATTGGGCCAGTCAAGTTGTTCCTCACCACACTCATCTAGCCATGCCTTTATGGACCTTGCTCTTTGCACGGGATCACAGTCAAACTGGAACAGAAAAGGATGAGAGGACCTGGGTCACAATCTCCATTCTAGTTCATCCCAAAGGTGTTCAGTGGGGTTGGGGTCAGGGCTCTGTGTGGGCCAGTCAAGTTCTTCCACATCAAACTCATCCAACCATGCTTTTGTGAACCTTTGTGGACTGTCAAACCGGAACAGAAATCGATCTTCCCCAAACTGTCCCCCCAAAATGGGAGCATAGAATTGTCCAAATGTCTTAGTAAGCTGAAGCATTAAAATTTCTCTTCACTGGCACTAAGGGGCCCAGGCCATCCCAAGAAACACAACCCCATAGCATTATCCTTCCTCAACCAAATTTTACAGTTGGCACAATGCAGTCAGGCAAGTAACATCCTCTTTGCGTTCACCAAAACCGTTTGTCTCGCCAGCTGCCAAATAGAAAGGTGTGATTCATCACTCTACAAAACACGTTTCTACTGCTCCACAGACCAGTGGTACTGTATTTTACAACACTCCATCCTCAGCTGGTGATGTAAGGCTATCATGCAGCTGCTTGGCCATGGAAAGCTGTGCCTTGAAGCTTCCAGCACACAGTTTTTGTACTGATATTAATGCCAGAGGAGATTTGCAACCGTGCAGTTATTAAGTCAGCAGAGCACTGGCAACGTTTATGCTTTGTAACTTTACGTGCTCTCCCACCTAGTAGTTGAGTTGCTGTGGTTCCTAAATTCTTCCACTTTGCTTCCACTTACAGGAGGGAAGAAATTTCATGAATGGACTTGTTGCAGTGGTGGTATTCTATTACAGTATCACACTCGAATTCATTGAGCTCTTTAGAATGACTCATTCCTTCACATGTGTTTGTAAAGGCAGACTGTATGGCTAGGTACTTGATTTTATACTCCTGTGGCAATGGGACTGAATGAAACGCCTGAATGTAATGATTAAGAGCTGTGGCCCAATACTTTGGTTCGTATAGTGTATTTTGAAACTGGTCCACTATTGTTTAAATATTGCATGCTGACGCATTAAATTGTCTTCAAACTTAAACTATGGGTCATGGCACAGACCATATAAAACACAAAGACAGGTCCCTAGATTTTTGGCCATCTTGTGTAGTTATACAAGAGGCACACATTTAACACCACTGCACACACCTGTTTTCTTTCCCTTGCTTTACCTCATTTCTGTCTCTCTCTGTCCCCCTTTTCTGCAGTGTAATCTTTAGTAGTGCTCTTTTCTTACTCAGTTAACTGTCTGGCAGCAGACAGCAAGGGTTTCTGCTCAAAGACACCTTGAGGTGCCATGGAAAGTGTGTGTATGCGTGATGGATAGGACTGAATTCCTGAGGTGGCAGTTTTAGTCTATACACACACACACACACACACACATATGCACAGAGCAGAGTGCCACTTGGCACATGCTTTATCAGTGACTTCATCGCTAATATCGTATTTTTCTTTCAGAAGCATTTTAATGACTGTGTGTGTGCGTGTGTGCGTGTGTGCGTGTGTGTGTGTGTGTGTGATGCAGGGGCCCTGGAGAAGCCATATTATGCTGACTACTCCCCATTACGCCGAACCATCCACAGTGTTTGCACCAGCCACTACCTGGATCTCTTCATAACCATCATCATCTTCACAAACCTCCTTACCATGAGCATGGAGCACTACAACCAGCCTCAGGTAACCATGGCAACACTTTCCTCCACCTGTCCTAAAACCATAGTAATGAAGCAGTGTATGGTGGTACAGTACAAGTGTGTGCCTCTCTGTCCTGCAGTACCTCGAGGAGATACTGAAGTACTGCAATTACGTCTTTACACTGGTCTTTGTCATTGAGGCCATTCTAAAACTCATCGCTTTTGGCCTTCGGCGCTTTTTCAAAGAGAGGTATTCACACTTTCACTCGAACACAAAGACTTTAAAACATGCAACTTCATCCCTAGAGAAACTGAAATTGTTTTTTGTCCATGTGTGTCGAGATGGAACCAGCTGGACCTCGCCATTGTGTTGTTGTCCATCATGGGTATCACACTAGAGGAAATAGACCTTAATGCTTCCCTGCCCATCAACCCCACCATAATACGGATCATGAGGGTCCTGAGGATAACACGAGGTACACACACAGCGGGACAAACAGAAAAACGCAAACACGATGGCATGTGGCCGATGAAAGCTGACATGTTATGATATTTCAGTGCTGAAGCTGCTGAAGATGGCGACAGGAATGAGAGCTCTGCTGGACACAGTGATGCAGGCTCTGCCTCAGGTAAGTAGTGTCCCTGATGCTGTACAATCAAGCATGCCTTTTAACTGCCACCCTGGTGTCCAGATCTGATGAAAAGCAGATGGTTTGTTTTATTTAGCAATTTACGAGGCTTGGCACTTACTGCCTCTCCCATGATTTCCAACATCACTGATCCCCAAAGTAGTGCTAAACCGGTGACACCAAATAATCACTAAACAAAGAAGAAGGTGCACTGAAATTTAGCTAAGGGCAAATTGCAGAACCAAAAATTGATCAGTTAACCCTTTATAGGACACTTATTGAAATACTTGGATATTCTAAAGAGTGTGATTGGAGGATATTACAGGATTTTTTATGTTGCAAATCAAGGTCGATGAAGTTACCATACACAGTACTGTGCAAAAGTCTTGAGCCACCCCTCATTTCTTTACAATTCTGTAGGAAAATGGGAAATACTTGCATGGATTTATTGAAATGTGCCAACATGAATGACAATACAGTACATAAGGCAAAAACAGAGTTTGTGCATTTCTAACTAGCTTGAAAGTCAATATTTGGTATAATCACATTTATTTTTTAACCTAACCCTAACTCTCTTAATTAAGCTTTCTTGTCGTTTCTTTAAATGATCTTCTGGAATAGTTCTCCAGGCTTCTTGAAGGACATTCCAAAGCTCTTCTTTGGATGCTGGCTGCTTTTCATCTCTGTAAAGATGATCCTACACTGCTTCAGTAATGTTGATATTCATTCATCACTCTGTAAGACCTATTCCCACTGATTTTCAGCCCAGTTCTTGTGTAATTTGGCATACCTCAGCCTGTTCTCCCCTTTTCCCTTCCTTAAGAATAGATTCTTGGTATCCACTCTACCACTGTGATGACCATTTGTGATGATGAGGCTTCAGTAAACAGTAGATGGATAAAGTGAAGGGTCAGATGCATCTCTCAGGTCCTGTGTCAGGCCTTTGCTGGATTTTTTTCCTATTTTTTAACCCTTTATCGAACAGTGAACCATATATGGTAACTTTGCAAGCTTTAAAAATTCAATGAGTTCACTATAAAGGGTTAAGGAGATTACTTTCAGGTACTGTTCATCTGCTGTAGATAGCTTTTTTCCTCCATTAGTCCAATTTCCTCAAATTTTTTTAAAAGCACACTGCACACCGTGCCGAGATATGCCAAGTTTTCTTTTAATAGCTCTTTGGAAATGACCCTGTTGGTACAAAAATACTATTTTATGCCTGTCAAACTGTGTTATCTTTAGCAATTTTAGTAATTCAACTGAAGAAATAGGAAAAACTGTGTTTTTGCAACAGGCTGCTCATAAAAAAGTGCCTAAAATACTTTTTAACGTTGTTTTTTTTTTGCTAAGGTGTCTGTTTTGTGTAGAAACAACAGCGGTTCATTCTTTGTGTTAGGTGGCTTTATTCTTAAATGATTCATAGCTTAGTGTTAAGTGGCAGCCCGTGCCGAAAGCAAAACTTTGAAAGACCTTCAGAAAGCCCAGAGAACTATTGCTCAAGACCATTTAAAAAAAGTCTGGCTTCTTGAAAGCAAAATATAAAGAAATAAAGGGTGGCTCGAGACTTTTGCACAGTACTATGAAGGATCAGTACTGTATAGTTAGGATTAGGGGTTAGGGATTGGGAAATTATTTCAGTGACTCTCCTGACTTCAATCACACAACCAAAAGTGTTTGGAAGAGAAAGCCATAAGCACTGCACAGGCCGGTGCATGTCACTCATGGCCCGACTATGTGATGTTGCTGTGATGTTGTTTGATCTTTACTGACACTTCTTTGAGGTAGGATTGGAAAACTGTACACACAACCAAATATTTTGTTAGATACAGATGCCATTTATGTGATTGGCTGGTCACTGTATTTTCAGATGACACCTCAGATAGTGTTCCTTTTATTTTTCTGTAGTCCTCAGTTAGGTCACCTACACTGTCAGTCTTGATCATAGACTATATAAAAGGGAGACATAGCCACTGTGACATTACCTGTTGGTTTGCAGACTCTCGTTTTGAAGTTTGACGTTCTGAGGGTTACTATCTTGTCTTTTGTACCCACAAGTAATCATACTTAGATTAAAGGGTGGAGTGCTAAATTCTCAGCCAGCTTGGTCAGCAAGGCACATCCACAGACTGTGGGTACAACACAGACACACATACCTGTTAATTAGTGTTAACTTCTACAAACACTAGAATATTATTGGCAAAAAACCTGAACAGACTTGGTTGGTTTGTTTTAACCACACAGAACGCCATACAGATAAGAGTATTTTAAAAAGTCATAAAACAGTTAAGGATGAGAGATTCAATTACAAGACTCAGATTAGAAAAACAAAACAAAACAAAATAAATAAATGAATTATACTTGATATGGACAAAAGAATTGGGCCACCTGCACATGACATTTCATTCTAAATCCATAGGCATTACTATAGATTTGGTTCCCTCTTTGCAGCTAGACCAGCTTCCACACTTCTAGGAAGTCTTTCTGCAAGATTTTAGAATGTGTCTGTGGGAATTTTTGCCCATTCATCCAGAGGAGCATTTGTAAAGTCAGATGCTGATGTTGAAAGAGAGGCCCTAGGCTGCAATCGCCATTCTAGTTCATCCCAAAGGTTTTCGATGCGGTTGATGTCAGGCCTTTGTGTGGGCCAGTCAAGTTCTTCCACGTCAAACTCATCCAACCATGCTTTTATGGACCTTTGTGCACTGGGGCACTGTCAAACTGAAACGGAAAACAATCTTCCCCAAACTGTTTTTCCCAAAATGCAAGCATAGATTTCCCTTTAGTGAATTTAAGGGCCCCAGGCCAATTCCAGAAAAACAACCCCCATATCATTTTCCCTCCTGCACCAAACTTTGCAGTTTGCTCAATGCAGTCATCAGGTAGCATTCTCTTGGCATTCACCAAACCCAAACTGAATAAAACCTATTTCACTGATTAACATGTGCTGCTCAGTTGCTTTGTTAATATAGTGCAGTGGTGAGAAATATTTTTCCTCCAAGTACCCCCTAACCTGACAAAAGCCTGTAAAAGATGTAAAACACAGACAGCACTGTAGCATCAGTGTCTGATTTACTAAATGGTATAACTGTGCAAAACATTGCTCATGTATAGTGGTCTGTTTTGAACTATTTGGAGGTAAAATATATAGAAAAAATAACAAAAGATCTGATAAAAAAGAAATATTTATCTTGTGAATAGAGATTTGTGCACATAAAGAATTATCATCTTAAAGTGTCCTCTTTTGGGATTATAATAAATATCTGTTATCAAACTGAATTTGTGAACATAATTATAAACATTTATTCACAAAGAATCATCATCAGCCATAGAAATCTCCACAAAAAGAAAGCTTAATAAATGTATTATTAGGAGGATGCTGTCCAAGTTAAGGACAGTATTGGACAAACCTTCACTCTTCATGACATGCTGGACAGACAGGAGCACGTTCAGCATCAGACCCATTCCACCACAATGCTCCACAGAACGCCACAGGAACTCATTCCTACCTGTGACTCCTTGACCAGTTTCATATTAATTATTGTATATACTGTATTGTTTAACTTTGAAGTTATTTATGTTGCATACTGCAATTTATAAAAATATGTTTGTTTATTTATTTTAATCTTCATTTTTTTGCCTTTCAAATTAATTTTTATTTATATCTATTTATATCTGTAACACAATGAAACCCACCGGGGATTAATAAAGGATTCTGATTCAGGATAAAAACTTAGACTGACATCTTAAAATTACTAACTGTCACCACTGAAGAACATTTTTATTTTGAACTGAGCTCTTTGCACTTTCTTTTAAAGATGTTCTGGCTTCATGTCACTGTTGGCTAATTTTTCCCCGTAGAAAAAAACACAGTGCCATGGGTGGTTTGCAACTCATCGGTGTAAATCCCATTAACAAACAAATTCTTCTGAATACTGCCAAAATTTTGCCAGCACTAGTTTCGCTTTCTCTGGTTTTTGTGCCAGTCTGGTACCACATTAAATCCTGATGATTGTAGTTTTGATTTAGATTGCTTCATACTTAAATGGGTGGCTTATAGTGAAATTTAATATACATGTTTATATTCTTGTCTGGCAGATATCTTAACCTTTTAATGGTTAACAACTTCATGTCAGGTTTTATCTGAAAAACTAGTGGAATATGGTCTGCACTCTTGTAGCACTTCTTAACCTTAGTGGTTCTACCGAGCACTTTGCAGTGTGTCTCTCATTAATTCGCCTGTCAGCAGGAGAAACTTGAGACCCAACTTCGGGTTCACTATCTTTCCCGAGGATGTTTTGGTATGTGGCCGGAACAGTGATCAAACCACATATTCTGCAATTAGTGGAAAACTTGGTCTATCACCTAAACCATGGCTCAGTAACATTCCCCTCACCCTAAGCTGTACTTGTGTGTTAATTGCTAATTAACAAATATTAGTATGCTGACAAGCTACACTAACATCATAATTATGGTGAACACTACCAGAGATATCCACATTAACATTGTATTTGTGTGGATGTTAACATAAAGTCAAAGCACTCCTGTGCTCAAGTATAGCATCACAGAGCTGCCGACTTTGCTGTGTGTCTTCTTTGAATATAATGTGGGAAGGCTTTGGGGAGGATCAACCAACCTTCCTCAGGGGAACCTACAAGAAATGAGGGAGAAAAGGAGAGGGAGGATGGTGCACATTAGATGAGCGGAAACAGACATGCAAGTACATATTCATAAACTGTTTAAGGTGTGGTTCTACTTTTGACCTAGAGCTGACTTATGTTCATTTTAAATGAAAAATTACATAGCCTCACAGTATCCCAGACACCATATGTATTCCAATAAACCAGCGGAAACCAGCCACAGTAAAATACCCATGAGCCTTTACTGCCTGCCCACGCATGTAGTTGTCTTTGAAGTGACATGTCACTGCAGGGGATCAAACCCATGTGTTTGCAGTGCTGTCCAAGTGCTTGTTTCCACTTCGCTTCATCAATAAGTTTACCTGTCATCTAATTAGACATCGCCATACCTCCTACCATGAAGAGAGGCAGGCCAGGTCTCTGTGAGTATCTTTGTAATTAACAAGCATGTTTGTGATGCATCAGGGCTGGATCCAAGCTCTGAAAGCTCACCTCTGTTTCTTAACCTTAAAATCTGAGGTGTTATTCTACTCCAGGTATCATGGTGGAACCTGATAGTTTTTAGGGAGTAGTAAACGTCGGTGCAGTAAGGCTAAGTGGTCTCTGTCTTTGGGCTGTTTCTATCTGTTTGCGTCTCTCTCGATGTATACTGTACATGTCTATTTTTCAGTGTATCACACACTCTATATATCTGTTTGTGCGTGTGATGTGTCTGTCTAGGTGGGGAATCTGGGTCTACTCTTCATGTTGCTGTTCTTCATCTATGCAGCTCTGGGAGTTGAGCTCTTTGGAAAACTGGGTTAGTGTGTGCGTGCGTGTACGTGCATGTATGTGTGAAAGTGTGCACGTGCAAGCACGTGAGTCTGTGCATGCATAGAAGTGGGCACCACAGTGTGCCTCAGCTGACACTGGTGATATATGTGTGGATTGCATAACAAGCATAACAAAATTTTGTTGACTTACATACTTTAATTTTGCCAATTTAGAATCAGTGTTCTAATCAGTGCTCCAATCAACAAATAATTCTCTTTTTTCTCCCCTCTTGCCTTCATCTCCCATACTTACCAGCTCAAATATTCCTTTCATCCTCTTTCAGAGTGTTCAGATGATAACCCGTGTGAGGGTCTCAGTCGCCACGCTACGTTTGACAACTTTGGCATGGCTTTCCTTACGCTCTTCAGGGTTTCCACAGGGGACAACTGGAATGGGATTATGAAGGTTGTTACTCTTCCTCTCATCTGCTCTAAGGGAGTTTTTAAAAAGATGGATGGACAACTGAGTGCATGCTTGTGTCTGTGCACATGTGTAAGTCTCAGTGCATTGGTTATGAGACAGGCGCTGCATTAAGCAGAGAGCAGATCACTGTTTTTATGACAGACTAAGAGCTGCTGACATTAGAGGGTCAGGAGAGTGTATTGCTCCTCTGTGACAGGCTCAAGGTCCTTTTGTGCTAAGATCAACATCTCCCCCTTTGGGAGATTAGAGGAAATGCAGCATGGTACATTAACGTATCACCCTAATCCCTTCATTTATCACCGCGTTACTGCTTCTTAATCTTTGTTGTCACCTCCTTGCTTCATAATCCAGGACACGCTGCGTGAGTGTCGCCCACAGGATCGCCACTGCCTTACCTACCTGCCCTTGATCTCTCCTGTTTACTTCGTCACCTTTGTCTTGACGGCTCAGTTTGTGCTGGTCAACGTGGTCGTGGCTGTTCTGATGAAGCACCTGGAGGAGAGCAACAAGGAGGCACAGCTGGAGGAGATGGAGGAGAGGAGGGAGAGGGAGGAGAGGAGAGAGAGGGAGGAGAGGAGGGAGCGGGAGGAGTCCAACCGGCGGCTCAGTACTGCTTCTGTGGGTGGGGACTTGGAGTTGGATACACCTGCTCAGGTAAGGGATGGGGCCTGTTCATATTTCTGCAAGCATGTAAGGTTGGAGAATGGAGGTGACAGAAACAGTAACATTGATGATGATGTCATGTGGCAGGTGCAAGTTGAGGATGAGGAGTGTTCCCATGGCAACCTGCTGAGCATGGGACGCATGCTCTCCCTCCCCAGCGACAGCTACGCTCAGCCACTCAGATGCTCCCCTTATGCTCTTATTGGCCATGAGGCCTTCTCTGGCTACAGCTACTCAGGTAATTTGACTGTTTATAGCCAATCAAATTAGGGAACTGTTTTTACTGTCCTATAACCACTAAATGGCAGCTCTGAAGATTATTCCTTCCAGAAATAGCCTCGAAGGCAGCTGAGATGTGATTTTGGTATAACGTAAGGCATTGTTATTAAAGGCTCTAAGGAGGGAGATATTTTTTTATAGATTTATGACACATTGATGTGTGTTTCTTCTACGGATGCTCATCCTTTCCCATCTTTGGTTTATTTTATGATTATAACATCATCCTGGAATAGGTAATTATCCCATAAACAAATAAAACAACATTTAGTGATGTACACAGCTAGAAGATAACAAGTTATTACATAAAAAATAAGAGCGGTCTGGGACTGTGTACCTCTGCCAAGGCTGAAAATTCCATGATTTGTATGTTTTCTTGAGGGAAAACGGTTTTACACTCAAAGCCACTTTATTATGTACACCTAACTATTATCAAGTTGGACCCCTTTTTTCCTTCAGAACTGTCATAATTCTGAATGGCAGATTCAGCAAAGTGCTGGAAACATTCCTGAGAGATATGATACATTACACAGATTCTACTATTACTGTTGCCTTCCTATCAGCTTCAAGCAGTCTTGCCATCCTCCTCTGACCTCTGGCATCAGCAAGGCATTTTTGCCAGATCTGTCACTCACTGGACTTTTTGTCTTTTTCAGACCATTCTATGTAAACCCTAGAGATGTTATAGAGGAAAATCCCAGTAGATCAGCAGAAATATTCAGATCAGCCTGTCTGGCATGAACAACCATGCCATTTTTAAAGTCTTCCCCATTCTGATCTTCAATTAGAACTTCAGAAGGTCATCTTGACCGTGTCTACATGCCTAAGTGAATTGAGTTGCTGTCATATGATTGGCTGATTAGATATTTGTGTTTAAAAAGCAGTTGAATTGGTGTACCTAATAAAGTGGCCACTGAGTGTATATATATTTATTTTGGATATATTTTTATTTTTTTGACAATGAATACATGCCTTTACAACTTGGAATCACAGTAATGACATTATTAGTTAAAGATTTTTTAAAAGAAACCACTAAATGGTGGTCTGCCTACATACACTACTGACAAAAAGTTAAGGATACTCGGCTTTCAGGTGAAATTACAGGGTGCACCTAAAATGCACTATAACCTTTAAAGGTGAACTTAATTTGACTTAGAGTGTCACAGAATGTCATCAGTAGGTTGCAACAGGGACACAGAGAGACTGGAAGAGTCACAGAAGTCAAGATGTAGTTGATAGTCAAGGGCACATGGCAAATTATTGAGACACTGACATTTTTTGCTGTGTTATACCGACCACTGTTGGCTTTTGTTTCGATAAATTGTTTGAGATGAGGAATTCCCATTACATGCTTCTACTTAAATGCCCTACGCTCATGATATATCACTGTAGCATGAACTTATTACATTTTCCATAAATTTCACCCAAAAGCCAAATATCCTTAACTTTTTGTGACTAGTGTATTTATTTTTAGTATTATCCATAAAACGGCTTCAATCTCTGTAAGATTTAAGTCAACTTTTGAACTGCTTATGTTTGAATATAAAGACTTTAAAAGTCTGT
The DNA here is from genome assembly GCA_015106775.1 of Etroplus canarensis. Taxonomy (NCBI): domain Eukaryota; kingdom Metazoa; phylum Chordata; class Actinopteri; order Cichliformes; family Cichlidae; genus Etroplus; species Etroplus canarensis. The sequence goes on from VUQH01083748.1 coordinate 18,584, forward strand.
GGGACCAAGCAGCTGAGCCACATGAAGTAATGCCTCAACCTTAGTCTAAATTTAACATTTTAAGGTTCTTCGTTATTTAACATTTGTACTACTAGGTACGTGAATTAGATTAAAACCAATATTTGATTACAAAAGTGTAGTCCTTAGCTGTTTTGCTTAAGCTTAAATCACCAGTGCACAATGAACTTTGGGATAGGGTGGGGCACTAGATCACCCAGTGTGTCTTTTGATTCATGGAAAAGGACACATTTGTGGGATTCATGTGAAGGAGCCTTGGAAGTAGGACAGCCTTCATCAACACACTGTGATGTCATCACGCTTCGCCAGTCCAGCTTCTGAATTTGTCAGGGTTTGTAGATGGATGTGCTGAGGACCCAAAATGCAAACTCAATGGTAGATGTGATGTGGAAACCAAGAGCAAGCTTTAATTGAAGCTAAGGAAAAGTCCAAACAATAAAGGGACTCCAGAAGGTGAAAACTTAAGCGATGACTTGGAGCAAGGAAGAAACTAAACTAGACTTGACTTGACTTAACATGAACTGACTTTACTAGACTAGACTTTGACATGGGATAACACAGAATTCTCCAAACCATAACCAGCAAACAAGGAGGCAGGGCTATAAATAAACAAGGACTAACAGGTAAACAAGCAGCAGGAGGGAGAAGCACAGGTGGCAACAATCAAGGGCAGGATAAGAAAATACATGTGACAAGATTGATTACAAAATAAAACAGGAAACAAGAAGCATCACTGGGAACATAGGCACAAGACTTAACTTGACAAAAAAAGAACACAACAGGACACATCTAAGGAACTAAATAACTAAACATTGGTGAAGCTCAACTAAAATTTAAACATAGACAAAGGATACAATAAAAGCAACGGTCAGAGCACAAGAAAGATAAAGAAGACAGTGCAGGCAGGGTGGAGTGGGTGGAGACGAGTGTCAGGGGTGCTTTGTGACAGAAGGATAGCAGCAAGAGTGAAAGGGAAGTTTTACAAGCCGGCAGTGAGACCTGCTATGATGAATGGGTTGGAGACGGTGGCACTGACAAAAAGACAGGAAGCAGAGCTGGAGGTGGCAGAATTGAAGATGTTGAGATTTTTGTTTAGAGTGACCAGGATGGACAGGATTAGAAATGAGTACATCAGAGGGACAGCTCACATTGAGAAGTTTGGAGATAAAGTCAGAGAGGCAAGGCTGAGATGGTTTGAACATGTTTACAGGAGGGATAGTGGATATATTGAACAAAGGATGTTGAAGAGGGAGCTGCCAGGCAGGAGGAGAAGAGGAAGACCACAGAGAAGATTCATGGATGTAGTGAAGGAGGACAT
>VUQH01083749.1:0-14881 GCA_015106775.1 Etroplus canarensis
ATAATATTGCCTAAGGGAAGCATGTATAATGTAAAGAGTATTGGTCCCAGCACAGAACCCATACAGCATTCCCTTTAATACCAACAGAGTATTCTAGCCTCTGTAGTAAGATGTTGTGGTCGACTGTATCGTATGGAAGAATATTTTATTTTAATCAGTCAGTATTTGTTGGTATTTTTATTCAGAGAAGCAGTCTGCTAGAAACGAGATTGTTTTCTTCACTTGCTGTGCTGGGACTGATGCAGGCATCTCTAGAGGGCCAGGTTCTGCTTTAGGAGTCAACGTGTCTTCACATTGTTGATGAATTATTGCAGAATGCCAGCTGTTGGATGGCATGTATCCATTTAACTTTCTATTCTTCAAGAAGGTCAAAGTGATCCCGGACAGCTGACCTGGGACACTTTCTACCCCCGTCTATTTACATATGATCCCAAAATCCAAAACCACACTCAGTACAAGACACTCAGGTAAATGAGGCAAGACTTCAAACAAACTGCAGTTTAGAAAAGCTTTTAATGTCTTACACGTCAGCCTGTGAATCAGCCACCTATCAGACAAGGACATGAGATCTAATCATCTACATATAAATTATATATCTGTTTCTATTTTTGTGTAATTTTAGTATTTTATTCATCATTTCATTTTGGAACCAAGATAACAAGATAACTGTGGATTCACCTGTGTTTCACTGAATTTCAATTCTGAAGGCAGAACAACAGTGACGTTTCCAAACAGTTTGTGACATACGTGGAATATGATATGGAAGAGTCATGTGCCTTCCTCTTCTCAACCTCGGAACAACTTTAAATCAAAAGTTCCACTTAGGTTTTGGTACGTACTGAAACACTGTTTCAATTTTGCCGTTGTCAATGTTTAGTGTGCTTTGTTGTTGGGCCTGGATCAGGTTTTACTTAGTCTGAGTTTTGATTATTGCTCTTGCCTTCCTTGTGTTTCCCCTGTGTGTTTGAGTTACTAAGTGCTTAGCTTGTATTTATGCATTCCCTCTCTTATTTTGGTATCTGTTGTATCCTATATGTGTTATTTAGTTTTGCTTCCTGTTGTCACTCCTGACTTTGCTCCTCCCCCTCCTGTTTCTCATTAGTCATTAAACTAGACTCAGAATAATGACTAATGAGAAACAGGAGGGGGAGGAGCAAAGTCAGGGGTGACAGCAGGAAGCCTTGCCTGAGTGTTTCATGATCTTTGTTTATTTATGGACTTTCAGCTTAATAAAGCTTGCTTTGTGTTCTCCTCACCATGCCTCCTGCAGTCCTGCATTTTGGGTCCTCATACTCTACTCGCCATCACACTGAGATCATGACAGGTAGGGCAGCTAGATCCCCCCAAATCTCAGTTTTCCAAGTCTGAATTTCCTGTTTGTGGACAGCTAGCCTTCCCTGTGTCCAAGTCTCCTAAGTCTGAGGCTCTCACATTTGGGCAGCTAGCTTTCACTGTGTCTGTACCTTTTGGGCCTGAGCAGCTAGTTTCACCTGAGCCTGTGGCGCCTGAGTCTGTGCCTGAGCCACTCTGGCATCCTGGATGCCCACATGAGGGGCTCCAACTTCATCAGCTGCTGACTTTGTCTCATCATATGCCTACTGCCCCGTCAGGAGAGGAGGCACAGGAGGCTCCTCCTGTCTGCCATCCCAGAGGTGGTCTATGGTCTGCAGCCACTGGTCTCCACCTCAGCTGCCTGAGACGTGGTCCCTGATTCTTCATCTCCTGCATCCTGAGCAGTCTCACTTCAGCTGCTACGACCCTCTTCAGGCCCCTGATTGGCCAGTGTTGGTCCTGGAACTGTCCCCAGGTGTTCTGTCTGGACTCTTAAACTCTCATGAGCTCCTAGTTTTTTGTTTGGACTCTAAAAACTAAGCCTTATCCTGTCTGACACGTGAGTTCTGCATTTGGATCCACTGTTTTTATATACTGCACATAGTAGAGCCTGTGACAGTATCGTAGTGGAGGGAGGTTTAAAACTGACATGGGCGTCCTTAAATGTTTCAGCAAATAGGAGTTTTATAGGGAGAAAGTTCTTTGTAGGTCTACAGCATATTGGAAAGTATGTTGAGTTTTAATGACATTTTGATCGCTGTTCAAAGCTCCAATTATGCATCATTTGTCATATTTATTCATGCTTCAAGTGTGATAACAGCTCACTGAGCTAGGCCAGTGTGGTCAGGAGACAACAGATTCAGTATCTTATAACCAGGCATTATTAGGATGTGCCAACAATTGAGTTATCATGTTCCCCACACATTAAGTCATGACCACAACGTCTCAATCCCACGCATTACTAACTCAGGCCACACAATAATGTGTTGAGGGAATACAGCATTCAAGTCACGCGTTTGACGGGAAGAATACAAAAGACCAAATCTGTGTAGGAAAGGAAGTGAGTGTACAGCTCTTCTTTATGTCTGACAAAACACTCTCTAACATCACAGCATTATTAATCGACCAGTTGTACACAAACAAGCTCATTTAAATGCATCTTCTCACATCATGATAGCCTCCACAAGCTTCACAGGGTTGGAGAACGCTGCTCCTCCTCAGGAACACTAGGGCCTCTCCGTCAGATTTCACCATGACTCAATTCCAGAGCTTCGTCACACCTCCTAACTGATCTTAACACAGAGAGGAAAGTATGGCTACGGGGTCAAGACTGCTGGTTGGAACTGCACGGAACAAGTCCCGACTACTTAAATCCGCTTTGATCTGTGTTTCCTGGAGAGGGGATTGTCTGCTTGGTCCCGTGGTAACACTTTTGTACCGCCAGTGCTTTTTGCATCATCTCTTCTTGTGTGGAGAAGTCTTACTTTGCCTTTCTCTCTCCCCTTTTTCTGTTTTGCTCTATCTCATGCAGACAAGTGCACACACATGCTTGCACACACATGTTCACAAATCCACATACACACATTTTTCTGTCAAACACATTCTATTCCTGTCTTTCTCTCACCCCCCTTACTCTTTTTTTCTCTCTCCATTTTTCCTTTGACTTCTACAGACACTAATTCCCTTTCTTCAAGGACAAGCATCTCACGGCACATCATCTGAATAAGACTTTGAGTCGCCGTGGCCTCCCAGGGCTTAAGTCCGCAGAGCCCTTCTTCCCGATCCCCTTTTTAATGTTCTAACACCAGCCTAGTGCCGTCAATAAATATTAACATCCAGAGGGATGAGATATGCTGTGGTTAGGCCGTCTGTTCGCTGCATGGGTCTCAGGGTGGCTGTCTTTCAGCTGATACTGAGGAAGAATTGTTGAGCCAGTGACCCAGACTTAAAAACCAAAAAAGCAGTGGGACTATGCAGCTTTCTTAGTTGCTATTCAGGAAACATCTTCATCAAATCATGCCATTAAATCACTTGTCAAAACTGTTGTTTCAGCAACAGCACGGGTGGCAAATTTTTAATTTTAAACATGTCTTCTCAGACAAAAACTTGCTTTGGTCCTTACATCTGACATGCATAGTTGATTAGCTTTGCACAAAGTGTTCCTCACAGTTATAGTAGATTTAAAATACAAATTAGATCCAGTACTACTGCTGTCTTTGAAAGTAGGCTTGAATTTTAATTTCAGCTAGTGCATTTTGGATATTGTGTCATCCTTTTCTCCCACTGTATAAAAATAAACATATTGCTGGAATAAGCACTGCCATCTTGCGGTGGTGATGTCATTGCAAACCAGGATCTGCACAATTGTGTCAAGGTTTTGAATTGATTTGGAAGATTCCAGCACTCTTCTCATTTTCTAGACAAAGTATTTAAATTATTTATTACTTTGTAATTTATTATTACAGAATAATTTCTTCTCTTTAAGTGTTTCAGCCTGCAGGCAGTTGGGCAGGATGTAAGATGTCAATACCAAATCTTCACATAGCTCCCTGTGGAAAGCACGTTCTCTGGCTGCAAGCGCCGAGCTCTCTAAAATTATGGCTTTACTTTGGGGAAGTTGTTGTGTCATCCATCTCTCTCTCTCTCTCTCTCTCTCTCTCTCTCTCTCTCTCGCTTCATATATATATATATATATATATATGTATATATATATGTGTGTGTGTTTAACACCAGGAGGCATATACAGGGGCAGAAAAATCAAATATTTAGTCTCCAGCAGCTCACATTGTGGTGTTTGTCACAAAATAATTTATGAAAATTTAATTGTACAAAGTCACGCCCACATCGCTAAGTGACCTATGTTGCTGGTTCCCTTAGCTGTCCTAACCATCTCCCGACACCTGCTCCACACCATACAGACATAAAACAGATAGAGTTCCTCTTACCTCATTCTGCAAATTTAATGATTCATTTTAGCTGAATGAACTTTTTTCTTTCAATGCCATCACGTGTCTTGACTGGGACCTAAAAAAACCCATCAGACCTATAAAAAGCCAGCCTGATTTACTGATTAAGAATATCTAAGAAGTCCTGATGTTAAAGTGCTCTTGTGTAATGAAATCAATATCTGAAGTACAAGGCAAACCTGAAAACCCTCAACATGTATACGTTTTCCCACCCGTACAGTACAAGACTTGGCCTGATGACTTTAACTGCAGCAGCTACAGGATACTGTCACACTCAGTCCTCCTCCCTTGTCCCTGACTCCAGCTCCCACCCCTGAGCCCAGATTCATTACAAGCTGTGGCCAGGGTATTAAGATATGGCTGCATTAACAAAGTTGTCTCTGTATCTTAATTGAATCTACCCCCGCCAGAGCCGAATCTGGATTATGTTTACCTGAAATATAAGCGGCTCGGCAGACAGAACACGGCCCCACTGATAAAACACTGGGTTGTCCCCCCCCCACCCTTCCCCAATCCTAATCCCCAACTGTAATTTGTTCCTCGATGGATGTAGCAGCGGTGATGGCAACCTCTGATTGGGATTCATTCCAAGAACAGGGAAAGCATCTGCAGGTAACTTCATCTATTAAACAGTGAAGGTGTGTACCTCTGAGTGCACAGGAGATTCACATAAATGTGCACAGATCTGCCTCTATCAGCCAACTTTCAATAATATTCAGTCCTCTGCTCCTCTGACAGTATAACATCTTACAGGTTCCATCCCAGACTTCACTGAGGGTTCTCAGTGCCTAAAAAAAAGGCCCATGTGAGATTTCTGATTGTGCCCCATTGGCACAATGACATGGCCAAGCTGGGCCGTGGGTCATACCTGGATGACAAAGTAAGTTTCATCACTTTCCAAGCAACCAAGATTAGTGAGAAGTTCTAGGTCATGGGCAAAAGACCGACAGATCCAAGGACACAAGATTAGTGTTACAAAGTTAACAGGAGCATTTTGTTTCAGATGCAACAACAAACCAGGAAGTCCATTTTGAAATACTTATCATCAAACATCAGATCACTGTGCTGTTACTAACAATAATGCAGTAATAATCTTTTTTACAGCCACACCTGCTGCTTATGAATCACAAAGTGTTGTGATTAATAAATTCTCCTAACATAAAAACACCCTTCATTAATAGTTCATAATCTTGTACATGATTATGTGTCAAGTTCAGCACTCGATGCTTTTTAAGTTTCATAGCAGCAGAAGAAAAAACTGATCGAGGCATTTCAGCTTGTGGTTTTTCTTAGCATTACTGTTCCTAACCAATCAGGTAAGAGGGAGGTTGTGACTTTTCCAGAAAAAACAAGACATTTTAAATAGCTATCTGAAAATAATAATGAACTGAGAATATGCAAATGGATGTATTTTGTTTGCCAAAGCGTATCCTTTTCAGACAATGTATCATGACCATCTGATCTGAAGATGGTCCTAAAGATTTTGCTACAGTTTTAGCAAAGGGCAATTTAATCCCACTTTTGCTTCTGAAGGAGAATATTTTTCCCTATTACCACTTCTCAGCTTTTCAGAACCCATTCTATATGTCTGTGGTTCTTTCGCAAGTAAACCAAAGGCTGGTGTGATATTGATGTGGTCAGTAAGTATCAGAGGGGGTTGGTTAATCAGTTTCAGCTGCTTTGGTGTTCATGAAATCACCTGGACCCTACAGAAGTTGCACAAGTAGTCCAACTCCTCCAGGATGGAACATCAATACCTGACATTGTCAGAAGGTTTGCTTTGTCTCCCAGCACAGTCTCAAGAGCATGGAGGAGATTCCAGGAGACAGTTACTGTAGGAGAGCTGGGTGGGGCTGTAGAAAGTTCTTAACCCATCAGCAGGACCGGTATCTGCTCCTTTGTACCAGGAGCCACAGGATGAGCACTGCCAGAGTCTAACAAAATGACCTGAGGGTGGCCTGAGGGCTCCACGTCCTCTAGTGAGCCTTGTGCTCACTGCCCGGCACCGTGGAGCTCTGCTGGCATTTGCAGGTTCACCCGGAGCACATGTGACAGATGTGAAATGGTCTGGAAAAGCTGTGGAGAACATTATGCTGCCTGTAACGTCATTCAGCATAACTGGTTTGGTGGTGGGTCAGTGATGGTCTGAAGACACATATCCATGGAGGGACACACAGACCTCTACAGGCTAGGCAACAACACCCTGACTGCCCTCAGGTATCAGGATGAAATCCTTGGACCCTTTGTCAGTCCTACACTGGTGAAGAGGGTCCTGGGTTCCTCCTGGTGCACCACAATGCCCGGCCTCATGAGGTGAGAGTATGCAGACACTTCATGGAGGATGAAGGAATTGATACCATTGGCTGGCCCCCACTTCCACCTGACCTAAATCCAAAAGAACACCTGTGGGACATTATGTTTCTGTCCACCAGGTTGCACCTCAGACTGTCCAGGAGCTCAGTGATGTCCTGGTCCAGATCTGGGAGGAGATCCACCAGGACACCATCCATCGTCTCATTAGGAGCATGCCCTGATGTTGTCAGGCATGGATATAAGCACATGGGGGCCATACAGACTACTGAGTACCATTTTGAGTTGCTGCAGTGAAATGTCAGTAAAATGGACTAGTCTGCTGCATCATTTTTTCACTTTGAATTCAGCCTCTGTAGGTTGATCATTTTCATTTCCATCAAACCATGTGGCATCTTTTGGTTCCTGACACGTTACTCAGTCCATATCAGTATAGATATCCTGCAGGAGTTTTTTACCCATTGAGGACTAAGGTGTGTTCGTTTATTTTTTTGAGCAGCGTATATTTGAATAGTTACAGGAATGATCACTGGTTTATCTGCTTTGACTTTTCAAAAACTTTTTGAATCAGTCTTCACGATCAACAAATTAAATCATTTGAATTCTCAAGAAGGTCTTTGATAAAGAACAATAAGTGTAAATATTATTGGACTGTTAGTGCTGTAAGACTTGACCTGGAAAGACATCTTGGTGTCAGATGCAGATCCAGCTACAGATGATTGCTGAGGTCCCTATTAATTTAGCTAACCCAGTCAGTGGGTAAATTAACAGCTACCTCAGAAGACATCACACTCAGCTCATTTTCTCTGAGCACCTCACATAATAACACCAACTATGAATCAGAATCAGAATCAGAATACTTTATCAATCCCAGAAGGAAAATTGTATTTCATACAGCTAGATGGCAATCCAGCAGGCATTTACTCTGTCAGTGTGAGCAACACAGTGATCATAAACAGATGGTTTGCCCTTTATTTATTCAACCTCAGAGATTACATAAAATTTTCAGTCACAAACATCAAGTTTTTATAGGGACTGAGTTTTTTTAAGTCACATTTTTCTCAGACTCTGTTTCTGTTCCTGCAGACCTCTGCTGTATAATCGTTTTAGGCAGATGTAGTGAAAATCAACCACATTTCATTTGACTATACGTGTTATGAAGGAAAACCTTCAGATTTTCAAGTATTCCAGTAATGAAATATATAACATTTCAGAAGTTCAAATCAGAGTGCTACCATCCATTCCTCCATGTAACTTAGTGAAAGCAGAGTGAGTGATTTTCTTCAACACTGAAGTAGATCATTACAGGTCAGTAATAACTGTCCACACCTCTATAGACAGCCTCTGCCTGCCTTATTCTCAAGACCCTCCTTTATCCTGTACAGTTTTCAAGTGCTCCTCAAACATCCTAACAAAGAAACACTATAAAACCTGCCAGTCTATGAAAACTCCTGAGAATCCTGGAGTCCTCACTTTCATAGCCTTGTGAGGTGAACTCAAACACGTACCAAACTTTACACAGTTAAGAAGATGAGCTGGGACGTGACGCTTCTGGTTCACCTCGAGCGGTTCATCCAACCAGTGTTGACCCTCCTGAAAGCTGTTTTTACGCACCTGTGCATCTTTAATGTCCCATACTTTTTCACCTTTTCAGAGAAAAGATTCATGTTGGTGATACCTATGCTTTACAGCATGCTATCAAGATGTTAAAGAGTACAGGGATAGAAGAACAAAGCATTAGTCACTCCATACCTCATACCAGCTCCACAAAAACACAGACTGTAGGACTTTGTGGATACTTTCTGTACTGGCCAGGCAGCAGACAGTCCTGATCCTGAAGGATCCCTACAGGCCAGTCTGCATTGGTACAACATGGAAGCTCCTGTCAGGCATTAGAGCAGTCACCTGAGACTGTAAGACCAGACTGACCAACCTGTGCACCGCTTGGACTGACTATAAGAAAGTCTATGACTCGACGCTCACACATGGTCCTAGAATGCCTGGATATATACAAGATCAACAGGACCCTAACAGCCTTCATCAGGAACTCAGTGGGGATGCGGAAGGCAACACTAGAGGCCAACTTCAAGCCGTTAGCACAAGTTACCATCAAGTGTAGGATTTACCAAGAAGATGTGCTGTCCCTGCTGCTGTTCTGCATAGGCCTGAACCCTCTCAGTCAGATCATCAACAAGACTGGCTGTGGATCCTGGATACGGAATGGAGTAAACATCAGCCACCTCCTCTACAGAGGCAAGTGGGGACTTTGTATATAAGTTATCACTTTAGCAAAAGAGTGTTTATTTAAAACAATAGCCTTAAAATCAGCATGTTTTCAGTGTGGGTACATATCACTGTGATGCAGTTATAGTTATTTTTCTTTCTTTTTGAATTAGGCTTCATCTGGGCTTTTTTTTTTTAAAGGGTTGTTTATAACACATTTTTTAGGAAAAGTCAGAGACTGGGGGCTGTGAATATTTTTTTAAGAAAAGTTAAACACAATTAGGAAAAAATGACCCATTGGAAGTTTGATTCTTAAATGTGTAATCACATGACTGAAAAGTAGTGTTATTTGTGTAAGGATGAGAGATGATATTGTGGAATAATCTGCCTTAACCTGAGACTAATGTGATTATCATTTTATTCACATTCAGTATTTTAGATGAAAACAGACGCATTGCAGATGGTTGGGTTCAATAATGATGATAATGGCAGCACTAAGAAATACCCAAATCAAGGGGATAGCATTAAGACCACCTTGCTCAAGGGTATATTCTGTCTTGGAACCGACACTCTACATCCCCCAACCCAACACACACATATGCGATCTGGCTGGGGACCAGAGGCCTACAGTGGCACAGTTTCAGTGTGTGTGTGAAGGATAGACAAGCCAACATCGGGGGGCCCTACATGAGGGATGGCCTAGATAGCAACAGTAGGTGGGGGTGGGTTGGGTCTTTTGCCTTTTTGTCCTTCACAGGGCACCATCCCCACACAACCCTTTTACCACCCTCACTTCCTCCCCCTGCACTTGGTTCTTCCTGTCTCAGGTGAAGGGCAGGACACTGGTGCACTGCTGGTCTTTTTTAAGTGTTCTGCCATCAGTGTAGCTGTAAGCATACTGTGCATCTGCTCATGCTATACATCAGCAGGACCTGTGTGTACAGTTCATTATGTATCCTCATGCTTTAGGGTGGAACTGTGGTGCAATGGTCAGCACTTTTGCCTCACAGCAAGACGGTTCATGGCTTGAATCCATCAGTTGGCTGGGTCTGTTATGGTCTGGGAAAAATAAAACATTTTCAGATTCATACACTCTGGATTATATTACACCTAGTATTTCCAAAAAGCAATCAGCAATAGTCTTAGTTCTGCCAGATTAAATAAATAAGCAGTTGTGAAAAAGTAAGTCCACCCCATGATTCACCTTCAGCAGCAATAAGTTGATTAGCAGAGGGTTTTATCTCACACGGGGAACCACAGTTGACACCAACAAACACCACAGATTCTTTTGGTAACTTTTTGCTTTTCATGACAATTACCACATGTTCCATGGGCCTGGCCAAGAGGAGCATAGTGAGATGTAAATGTTACTAAACCCACCCAAGTGAGATCACCATTGTGACATTTACAGAGCAGTGAGAAGCCCTCTCATTCTGACACTTTAAATTGCCATCAAACTGAAGAAAAGAGGGTGCATGTCTGAAACAGTCTATCAGGAAGACATGATTGCAACGCAGGAAGACAAAGTGCTAAGGAGTAAAAAGACATGACAAAAAAGTGTTGAAGTACAACCTACATCCAGTCTGTACAGCATAACGCAGTGGTTACATGATGCACACAAAAAGACATTCTTGATGTTCCTTCAAACCCCTTTATCTTTGTTCCATTAACTGTATTAGTTTTGCTGTGAATCTGTTCTTACATTTGTGCTCCGTCTGTTGTCATGTTAAAGTTCTAATCGTACAAATACACTTCAGGCATGGAAAAACAAAGATACTCCAGCATGTGTACATATTCAATGGTGAGGGACCACTTTGAGAGATCCCTCACACCAGACCTTCCACAGGCAAGGAAACAGGAGCTGGAGGCGACACATACTCTCTCTATCCACGCTCTCTTATCTGCTAAAGAAGGGCTTAAGATAGAAAGCTCTCTGTACAGTAATTACCACCTCCCTCCCTCCCTCCCTCCCTGCCTACTTCTTCACTCATCTTCCCAACTTTCCCATCTTTCCTTTCTGTGGCTGCCCCCCATGGGATATCTTCATCCTCTGCCATGTTTGGACTCATCCCTCTGCCTATCTCCTCCCACCTCCTGCTGGCCAAGTCTGAGCCATGTGTAACTGTGCTGCTATGTCATAGACTGGGAGACAGAAGGCCCCCCCCCGGGCTTTCATGGTGAGCCAGGCCCAGTCGGCAGGATGCCGCCTCCCCTCAGGTGACAACACCACATTCTTGGTGTCCCTCCCCTCCCCTCCGCTTCCCTTCTCTGGCTTCCATTCCCCCCGTCCCGAAACAGATGCTCAGGACGAGGGCGGGTGCCAGTCAGGGGGGACGTGGGTTAATTGGGGTAGTAGTGGGGGTTAATTTCAATTAAAACTTCAACTAATGGAGGTCAAGGAAGCGTCTGCAAACACCTGATTAAAACAAATGGTCCTGCCAGTCAAAACTTTATCTTGGTCAGCCTCCGGCAGAGCGTCCTAGAGTGAGAAAGAAAGAAAGAATAAAGAGGAGGAGCAGGCAGAAGGAGAGAGAATGACTAATTGGGGGACACTTGTTAGTGCAACATCTGCAGAGAGATCAGTGATTTAAGCCTGTGTGTGCATCTGTGTGTTTCTCCATGTCTGGCTAAAGGTGTTTATTGATGTTCAGGTAATGGGGATTTTTAAAATCTGATGATGATATTTTTGCAATTAAAGCAACTGATCTTATACCTGATTTTTCTGGCCATTTTTTCACTATTTTTTGGGTGATTAAACCCTTTCTGAGCTGTTTTAGGACCACTAAAACTGCATTCAACAGAGGATTTACACATCCCATAATGACAGTGTTATTATTTTCAGTAGAATTAATCTGTTTGAGAAAATAAAATCTGCAAATGCTATATTTCTCCTGAGACTTGTGGCTCAGGAGTGTTCAGAGTTATTTAGATCCCATGTGGAGAATGAATACAGCCAGGAAATTTCATGAGTGCAAATCTGACTTTTAGAGGCAATCCATCCATCCATCCATCCATCCACCCATCCATCCATCCATCCATCCACCCATCCATCCATCTATCCATCCAGTGTAGCACACTGTGAATAAAATCCATTCATTTTACAGGAAGCTGTTCCTGCCCCTCTCAGTGTTTTACACCAAAATGTACCCTCTGCTGCTCCCTTGTATCCTCCCTCAGGGGTCGCCACAATCTGCACTTGGAATTTGGCAGAGGTTTTACACCAGATGCCCTTCCTGAAGCAACCCTCCATGGTGAGGGGGGCTCATGTCCCCCACCTGGAATTAAACCAGGGACCTTCTGCTTATAAGGCCAGTGTGTAAGCCACTACACTACAAGCCCCATTCACCTGTTCACACACACATATCACACATACACTTACATACTGGTGACTCACCAGTGACCATTGTTGGGATTTATATTATTCAGAATGTTAAAAACACTGCAGAAGCTGGGCATTCAAACCAACAACCTCCTGACAGGTGGAGGATGGTCTGCTCTACAAGCCCCATATGGTCTAGCGGTTAGGATCCCTGGTTTTCATGCAGGCAGTGCAAGTTTGACTCCTGGTGTGGGAATACTGTTATCCCCCTGGGATTAATAAAGCATTCAGATTCTCTACTCCCTGACCCACAGCCACCCTCACCATCTCAAACTGTAAATGGAGATTATTGTCTGCTGCAGTAACTGGTGAAACTTCAGTGCCAGCAGAGCTGTAAACTTTGGCTTCTTTTAATTCACAAAAATACTGTGCTCAGTGCCTTTAAAGTCACCATAACCAACTAATGTTCTGGTTGTAATTAGCTGTAGTTAAAATGGCTGACAGTTTGTGTAACACTCGAGACTCAAGCTGATTCTAGCCATGTTAGAAATCTTTTTCTCTTTTTTCCTGTTAGTCTGTACATGTACACAATAAAGCCAGTGTTGGAATATGAGCAACATTTTGCTGAAATTGAAACAGCTGAGACTCATACAGATGTTTCTTTCTTTGAGTTTCATCATCTTGAACAGATTCACATCTCTAACTGTCCGTTTTCATCTCTGAACTTGAACTTAGGTTGGTACCCGAAGGAAAAGAAAGACAAGCATCACAGACCACCATTTCAACCAATTAGTCAAACATACTATGTGACTTTCATATCGAAAGTGGACCACACAAATCTGTAACTAAATCTAACAAAATCCCAGCGCTGATCCAAACTGTAGCATGGATTTCTTTTTATGAGTGAATGAACAGCAGTTGGCAGTTGGGGGTGGGGTGGGATGGGGGTTATCCTCACTGTACCCAGTCTTGCTGTGCCACCCTGCTGCCAGCCTGCTCTGCCAGGCGTGCAGCAGCAGCTTTCGACATCTGGCGCTGGGCCTCAGGGATAAGGCAGGGGACCGGGCGCCCCGCCGTGGCTAAATATGGTGCAGGGTTACACCACACGTCCCTAATCACTTAGCCGCTGTCTGGCAGCTAACACCACTTCCCAGATTCCTCATATATCAACACTGCTCAACATCTGTAGAGCCGCTAGGCATCTCGTTTTCCTGGCCCCACCACCTTCTTTTCACTTTACTATCCAGAGACAACTTGGTTTTCTTCTTATTTCACTGACTGTGCTGCTCATTCCAAGAGTTTATGTTTGATCTATCTATCTATCTATCTATCTATCTATCTATCTTCTATCTATCTATCTATCTATCTATCTATCTATCTATCTATTTATCATCTATCTATCTATCTATCTATCTAACTATCTGTTATAGTTATATACAGATGTGTTCATAAGTTTTGGGACATTTTTTTACAAATATATATATCTAATTTTGCCTCCATACACCACCACAGTGGATTTTGAATCAAATGGTGAAAATGTGACTGAAGTGCAGAATTTTAGCTCTAATTCAAAAGGTTTGCCAAAAATGAAAGAAAGAAAAAGAGACAGGAAAATAGCAAAACAAACTTTTTCTACAGTAAAAAGGAACACCTCACCCTGCTATGATAGAATCCTGGGTTTCCCGGCTGAATGTATTTGGTGTTGAAGTAATTTTAAAAAATGTCCAGAATTATGGGGTGGACTGCTGTAATCTCAACTTTTCTACAGTTTACTTTTACAGTTTCTAGTCATTTTCAGCTCATTCTGCTGAAGGATGGCATCTGTCTTCTGTTCATCAACCACACTTCACCTGCACCACTGGTGAGATATTTGTGAAACTTATACAATGATCACTTCATGGCTCTTCACCCTAATTGTGCTCATGGTC
The DNA here is from genome assembly GCA_015106775.1 of Etroplus canarensis. Lineage (NCBI taxonomy): Eukaryota > Metazoa > Chordata > Actinopteri > Cichliformes > Cichlidae > Etroplus > Etroplus canarensis. The sequence goes on from VUQH01083749.1 coordinate 14,079, forward strand.
ATATTTGTCCTTTAATGAGCACTTTTCCATTTTCACAAGAATTGCTACTCCTAAGAGCAACGTTCCCTCTAAGCTGTGCAATTGTGCACCGCTCTGGCAGCCTCCGTGCACAGCAAATCTATGCAGCGTATTGGTCTGGACAGTAACTTTCATAAAATCAGCTTTTGCCATCTGTACATACATGCTGTTGTTGCCCTGGATTTGACTGTTTATGAGTCTTCTTGACATGAGTTTGTACAATCCAGCCAACAAGTGTCAAGAAAACTGACCAGTTTCTTTCCGTTCTTCACACATCACAATAACTTGTGAATTGTGAGGGATGTTGAACCACATGAGCTACTATATCACTGACATTCTGTTTTTAATGGTGTAATGTTATTAGAAAACACGGCATACTTTTTCACTGCTATGCAGATGATACCCAGCTATATTTATCCATGAAGCCAGATGACTCAAATCAATTAGTTAAACTACAGGCTTGTCTTGAAGACATAAAGACCTGGATGGCCAGTAATCTTTTACTGTTAAATTCAGACAAACTGAGGTTATTGTATTTGGCCCTAAAAACCTCAGAAACAGTCTTTCTAACCAGATACTTACCCTGGACGGCATTACTTTGGCCTCCAGTGACACTGTGAGGAATCTTGGAGTCATTTTTGATCAGGATATGTCCTTCAATGCTCAAATTAAACAAATATGTAGGACTGCCTTTTATCATCTTTGCAATATTGCCAAAATTAGAAACATCCTGTCTCAGAGTGATGCTGAAAAACTAGTTCATGCATTTATTACTTCTAGGCTTG
>VUQH01083751.1:0-29260 GCA_015106775.1 Etroplus canarensis
TATTGGACAAATGATGTTGAGGATGGAGCCTCCAGGCAGGAGGAGAAGAGGAAGACCACAGAGAAGATTCATGGATGTAGTGAAGGAGGACATGCAGAGGGTTGGTGTGAGGGAAGAGGATGCAAGGGATAGGATGGAGACAGATGATCCACTGTGGTGACCCCTGACGGGAGCAGCCGGAAGAAGAAAAAGACTTGACAGATTGATATCCATGAAGCTCAACTGACTTTGTCTTATGCTGTGATAATTGAGCATTCCCTTAATGTCATGGTCTTGTATTCTGTTGTGATTTTGGATGTTTTTTAGTTCTTTTGGGCTTTGGTATTTTCAGTTATCTGTTTTCATTCCCCTTGTGTGTTACCCTTGTTTTTAGTCATCTCTCCCCACTCTGTTTAGTCAGGTTAGTTCCCTCAGTGTTTCCCTGCTGTGTTCCTGTCTGCTGTCAAGTTTGTGCTTGTCATGTTCTGTGTAGTATTCTGTTTCCTGTTTTATGTTGAAGTCTGTTCTGTCTTGTGCATTTGTGTTCAATTTACTTCCTGCCCCTGTTTGCCACCACCTGTGCTCCTCACCCTCCTGTCTCTCGTTAATCATCAGTCTGTGTGTATTTAGTCTGTGTCTCCCTTCAGTTCATTGTCACATCGTTGGTCCTCCTTGTCTAGTCTCCATGTCACGTCGAGTCATGCCCAGTAGTTATGTTAAACCTCCATGCTTTTCTTTAAGAAGTTCTGCACTTGGGTCGGTCCTCGTTTCTCTATGCAAATCATGACACTTAATTTTTGAGAAGTTTAGTAACCCTTGAATGGTTTTACTTTGAATGTCTCTATTGAACACATTATATAGTTAGTTAAAGTGCTGACTGGAAATATGAACTTGAATTTATTAATTTGCAGAAACTCCTAAATGAGGAACAACCTCCATCAGACATTTACTGACAAATTGGCTTGGGATCAAATTGGTACATCAGTATTATTCCCTTGGAACTTTGTGTTGCATTTGGAGACAATTTCATGATATCCAACATGGGTTACTGTCAGTAGTGCACATGAGGTCACTCTGAATCAGAGTGGATTTTTTTTCTACAAGGAAAAAAAGTGACTTGCCAAAAATGTTTGAACAAACACTTGGAATGTAGGAAATAAAAGTGTGTGTCTCATCTCTTTTAAATCAAAGGTGGTTTGCATCCTCAGGCTGTACTTAAGTGGGAGCTTGCTTGTTGGGATGCACTCATGTGGCCTCCATGTTTATGACAGGAGTGAAGTGTGTGGTTCCAAAAGGTCAGACCAAAGTCACAGAGGAGTAATTGGTGTTAGCTGTCAGTGTATTTCTTCCTCAAGGGAAATGTCTCCCCGACATAACAGGAAAGTCAATGTTGTTGTTTTCAGAACATGTACTAAAGCACAGCTCTTCACTATTAAAATAGGTTAGTCATACTAACCAAATAGAGCGGGGATCACAATACGCAGCACTAGTATTTTTCATTGTAGAAATAAAAACAAAGCCACTGGAAAGTAAACTCTTAAATTCATTTCATGTGAGGAAAAAAGCAAATTGAGGTAATTGCAAAGAGAAATACTAAACATGTGTCCTGGCTGTAACTGAAGCACTGAACTAAAAGAGATCTTTCATGGAGGTTTCAGAATTTTTCCAAGAAATATTTGTGTGTGCTTTTTCTGTCTGTAACATTACAGCTGGCTTCCATGGCATATTGTCTGAAAGTCTGTCCTATTATTCCTATATGTAAACAATAGCAATGTTGCTTAAATTCTGCATAACTATTTTCTGACCTGCTGGGTTTCAACTTCACCACTGTGTTAGTATAGTGTTGGGAAATAGGAAACATGGAAACCTCTCCTGTAAGCATTTAAATCACCTGTTTTATAGAGCTGTTTGAGAAATGTGTTTCCCATATGCAGGAAACTTCATCCTTCTGACAGTATTGTGTTCCAACATCTTCTTGCTTAAAGCCAAGAACAAGAACAGAAAACACCTGTGGCTCAGAATAGGGATCCCCTCCCTTTATATAGTGATTAATCTGAAACTCACGTTTCAGCTTGATCCTTGTATAAAGGGGGGATATAATACTATTAGGAAAGAGCCAGACAAGGAACAACAAAATATTTCCATTCCGGTATTCGTCACTGGAATGGCTGTGATGACAGAGCCACAGACTAAACTGGGATGAGAGAATGGCTAGGTCACACTGACGGTAAAGGGATGGAAAAGAGTTGCAATGCAGTCATTTGCAAATGCTGACAAATACAGCTCTAGAAAGGACCTATGCTGTAAATGTAAGCTAGTTTCTTACTTGATGTAAAAATAGCCTTTTAACTTAATTTACACTAGCTTCTGAAGTTTACTTACATACGTTGATTTTTTTGGTAGTTTCTGTCTGCATAGTGAGAAGTATAGTTGTAGCTGATCAGTGTACTTGATCATGGTATTGGTATTGTGTCACTATGACTGAAACTCTTGTTGGGATTCCAAATTCCTGGTCTCTGTTTATATTCAAGGTTGTTGTTCAGATGTTATTATAAACCCAGTGTTTCTGTTACTGTGTGGTGTATGGTCTATGGGACATAGGATAGTGACAAAAACAGATATCTCTTAACATTTTAAGAATATGCAGGCCATCTGTACAGTACTGTGCAAATATCTTGAGCCACCCCTCATTTCTTCATTTGCTTCAAAGGAGTCAGACTTTTTTTAAAATTGTTTTTTTTTTTTTAATCTATTTTTTTTTAAGTAGTCTTGCGCAATAGTTCTATAGGCTTTCTGAAGATCTTGGCTGCATTTTCATTTCAGTCCAGTCCTGTATATGAACATTTTCAGAAGAATGTTTGTTTGTGTTGTGTGTGCAGAAAGGATAACAGCAAGGTTCTGGAATGTTGGCATTAATGTATGATGAGATTCTACAGTAGAACGTTGACATATATCAAAAACAAGATTCTAGAATATTGTCAAGATTCTATGTGGGTAAGATTCTAGAATTTTGGCAAGAATCCAGAATGCTGATAAGAGTGTAGAAGAATGTAGACGTTGGTTAGAAGAAGTTGGAGACTGTAGAATAGTGATGTATATGGTAGTTTTTAAAAAAATAAAATTTGATAAAGTATGATTGTGTAAAGTACATTTAACTTAAAATTAATAAGAGCTATTTTGCTTAATTTCATGTGACCTCTCCTTAGATATACTGCACATTCAAAATATATTACAACACCCCATTCCTCAGTTGGTGTTACTTTTTTCTTTTGAGACAACAAGTTTATCCAGTTAACCTTATATCCAGCTTTTTAATATCTACGCCAAATGACAGCCATATCAGATTCATTTGGCAGTGGGAATTAAGGAGGTTTTGCCACATGAAAATGTGATATTAAACAGGCGGTCTTTTTGAGCTTCTTAATAATTTGACTGTTTGTGTGGTTCGGGAGATTTGCTTTGCAGTTGAAAAGACAAGAAAGTTCAAAAATGCTTATCATGTAAAACTTTGTATTCCAAAGGCATAATAACTATTTAACTATGTTCTGGCACAGACTGCTGAATTGGGTCTTCTGGAAGCCTTTATAGGTCCCAGATATGTACTCTTTCCAACTCCCAATCCTACTTGACAGTGTCCAATAAATAATTTACTGGGGTTTAGTGGAATTTTGTGCTTTATATTAAATAGAGGATAGATTGGCCCTCCAAATTAGAAAAACAGGATTAAGACTCAAGTAGTCTTATGAAACCACATTAAAGTATCAGTAACTTTTTTGTGGGGCTGTCTGATGGCTAGAGCAAAAGAACATTTTGCACATTTTAAAATGGAACCTAGGAATGAATTAGTTTCCCCCATTGTGTGGCAACACCTTTTGATGGATAAAATTTAGAGATAAACAGTATTTCCTTCCTGGGCTCTCAATAGTAAACAGAACCTTTCTGATTAAGGATACCCACCGCTGGGTTTATAAAGCATAATAGAACAAATGAAAACTAGCTTCTCTCTGAGGAAACTAGTGACTGCGGTGCAAATTTGCATTTGGTTAACCGTTCCTCAAACCTCAGATTTCAGCACTCAAGGCCACTGGAAATGTCCTGGAGTTTTGTGGAAGTTCTTCTATCCCAAAAAGAAGGAAATTATTGAGCTTGTCTTTGAAAATACACTTCTGTTGTTGAATCAAATTAAAACTACAGTAGTCCTTCCTAAACTGAGACATAGGTTTGCTTAACCAAGTAGTTCCCAGTATGTTGACATAGGTTTGAGGTTTGAAAAGATTGTGGTTCACACAGAAGTGGAAATTTCAATGCGTATATTTAGGCTTCGAAAAATATACACATTTTTGTGGATATCCTTAAATGAAGCCAACATTTTGTGCTACCTAAAAAGTTGTCTCAAAGAGTGTATCCCATCATCCCTGTACTTTCATAATCAAGAATATATTTGATCATTTAAGCTCACAAGCCTAAATTGTGGAATATTTATCATTCTTTTTTTTCAGAAAAATTGCTTGTCTTAACTGTTGCGACAGAAAAAACAGATGGTTTCCTCCGCTTCATGCAGTCTGCTGATTATTTTAACTACGCTGTGAAGGTAAGACTGTCTTTTCGTAGTCTAAAATTATATCTCCAAATCTCCAGCCAACACTGCACTCATACACGGCAGCAAAATGTTTTTAACACACACTTCCCAGGACTGATTGGGCCTGTTAAAGGAAACAATGAAGTTGAGCAAGCTGCAAAAACATTCACCTTAAAAGGATACTCCTTAATATGGGTCCAGAATTCCCCTTTGTGGTTGAAACAACTACTAAAAAAAAAATCTTCCTTTCTTTTTTGCTTGGAGCTCAGTTCTTGCTCTGTGATTCTTTTTGTGCTCCGATGTATGTAATTGTGCTGCACCAGTTTGCTTTTGTTCTCTAGAAAAACAATTCATTTCAAACATTTTAACCATTTGTTATTGTTCAATGCCTATTATTGTACACCATATGGACAAAAGTATCGGGCTTCCTGAACATGACAGCAGAAGCTTTTATGACATCCCATTCTAAATGCATAGACATTAATCTAGAGTTTGTCCCAACTTTGGAGGAATAGCAGCTTTGACTCTTCTGGAAAGGATTTCTATAGGATTTTAGAGTGTGTCTGTGGGAATTTTTGCCTCTTAATCCAGAAGAGCATTTGTGAGGTCAGACACTAATGTTGGATGGGAGAGCCTGGCTCACAGTTTCCATTTTAGTTCAGCCCAAAGGGGTTCAGTGAAGTTGAGGTCAGGGCTCTGTGTGGGTTAGTCAAGTTCTTTATCACCAAACTAACCTACCTATGCCTTTATGAATCTTGCTTTGTGTACTGAAGCACTGTCTGGAATACAACAGAAGAGGTCCTTCCCCGGACATAAACTGAGAAGTGTAGAATTGTCTAAAATGTCTTGAGAAGCTATAGCATTAAGGTTTCTCTTCACTTGAATAAGAGGGCCCAGACTAACCCAGGAAAAACAACCCCATAATATTATCCCTCAAACTTTAGAGTTGGCACAGTGCAGTCAGAAAGGTAAAGCTCTTCTGGCATTCACCAAACCCAGACTTGCCAATCAAGAAGCATTATTTGTCACTCTACAGAAATGTTTCCACTGCCCTGGAGTCCAGAGGCAGCATACTTTACACCACTCCATCCAATGCTTTTCATCTTGATGATGTAAGGCTTGCATGCAGCAGCCATGGAAGCCCATGCCATGAAGCTCCAAGCACAGTTTTTGTGCTGATGTTAATGCTTATTAAGTCAGCACAGTGTTGGTGACGCACTATGCAACTCAGCACTGGGCAACCCCGCTGTGTAACTTTTATGTGGTCTGCTACTTTCTGGCTGAGTTGCTGTGGTTCTTGAACACTTCCACTTTGCAACAATACCAACTACATTTGATCATGGAATATTAAAGAGAGAAGAAATTTCAAGAGCTATTGCAATGGTGTCATCCTATTACAGAACCACGTTCAAATTCAGTGAGCTCTTTGGAATGATCCATTCTTTCACAAATGCTTGTAAAGACAGGTGCATGGCTATGTGCTTGATTTTATACAGCTGTTGAAATGGGCCTGAATGGAAACCTGAATTCAGTGATTAAGTACACTGTACAGAAAGCGCTCAAACAAACAAAAAAAAGCATTAGCAAACAAAGACTTGCAAGAATTTGAAAATTTGACTACAACCAGGAAGTTGCCAAAGTACCACAAATAAACCTTCTTGATTATCAGTTTAAGCCTACTTTTAAATCCAAGACTCCCTCCTTAACATCACCTCATTCATTCATTTACAGCTGTGTTACAAAATGTAGACATATTGTAGAAGTTTACTCTAACATCATTTACACAAATGTGCCTATAAAATGTGCCTACTGCTGGGCTCAGAGTACATGATATTATTACCACCTGCGATGGACGCTATGTCAGATTAGACAATTATAGAGTCATATTATCTTAACTGCCTTTTCGTGACTGAGTGACATTACAGACTACACATTGCACCCACATCAGTTGTGCTTGCTGACCTTCGTGATGTGTAATGTCATTGAGAAGGAGCAACTAGCTAGTAATTTCCAGGAAAAAAATGCAAACAGACAGTTTACAGTTGTACACAGCTAAGCAAAAAACAACTCTCAACAGCTGGCTGAGCTCTGTGCTCATACTGATCGACCTCACAGAAGCAAAGGAACTGTTGTTGAAGACTCAAAATAGCTCTAACATGCTAGTCCTTCTGTCAGTGTTGGTTTTCATGACCAATATACTACATGAGATTAAAAGAGCAACTGTTTTTGCACAACACCTATTTCTATTTCATCACCAGATCAAGCCATAATCAGACAACTCTTATAGTGTGAATATGTAGTCTGTTAGGGGTAATGTGTTTCCCAAAAATCGCATGCGTTCAAGGGGAGCTTTGTTAACCATCATTTTTAAAGAACTGAAATTTTTTCACTATTACTTGAGTGACTGATCTTGCAATATTAAATATCTTTCCTTCCACTGACTGATTAAAAAGACTTGTCAAATTAGACATTTTTAGAGTGATGCAAGGTAGACCTTCTGGTTATTTTTGTTGTCAAGCTGGTGTTGGAACTCACAATGTGGTCTGTTCCAGGTGTTGGGAATGGGAGAAGCATGGAAGGGGGGTGATGTGGGTCGTTCTATTGGTGGAGGTCAAAAAGTCAAACTACTGAAGAATGCCATGGAGGCTCTGGCTGATCAAGAGGATCTTGTTGTCTTGGTCGTGGATAGGTATGTTCTGTTTTATTTTTTTTCTTTTCTCTGGCTTTTCATTTAAATTATTTTTTGTCAAATGAAAGGAACATTACTAGTGAAAAATATATCTGATAGACTAAATTAATTGCATCTATCAATAAGCTGTGAAATATATAATGTACGCTGAATATTCCCAATAGACACATTGCTTTGAATACAGCTGAGAACCAAAGTCCTGTATTCTGGTTCTTTTTGTTTAAAGCCAGCAGCTTTAAAGAAAAAAAGATCAAATTATTTGATGGTGCTACTCGGTTATGTTTTTGCTTCCTAACAGTATGCCATTATTACTTATCTTTGTTGTTGTTGTTAATTTTCTATTTAACTGTCAGTTTGACTGAGCTTTGATCTGATTTTGCTTTAGTTTCAGTACCAAGAGAAAGATGCAAAACGCCTTTAATTGCTATGTAGAGCCATAAATTAGATATTATAACTAATTTTCACAATCACAGACTATAATAATTGCTTTGAAAGCCATATTTCCTGAGTGAGAGGTGTTTCTGCATATTTATGTGTGCTGAAGTGCCCTCCATTCATTCTTGCAAAGGCATTATTACAGAGCAATACAAATACATGAGTAGAGTAATTCGCTCATGCAGGTAGGCGAATTATGAGTTTTGCAGGCAAATGGAAAGTTTCACTGAGTAAATGTGAGCGGTTAAGAATAATAAGAGCTTTGCATGCCACATTTCCTTAAATAGAGCAGAAGATAATGATACTTACCATACCATGTCGCATGAATAATGTTAGCCATAATTGCTGTGCAAAGCCGTCACACCCTTGAAACAGGTAATTGGAATGAATGTTTTTTTTTTCTTTTAGAGGAAGTGATTGTAGCATATTCAATTCCCACTACACTTCAGAAGATTGGAAACCATTTAAATGTATTTTAACATCTATAATCCTGCTAGACCACCTCAGGTGTTTTGACAGTTTCTGCTTCTGATTCAGTCACAGCCTTACATTTTGTCTTATGATGAATTTAATCAAAATGATCACATGCAATCAAAAAAGAAACACATTCTATGAAGACCACAATTGCATTCACAGACAAAATGTTGCGTGCAACTTAGCTGTATAACAGTCACTTTAAGCATATTTGAAATCATTTCTGGGTTTCACATTGGAAAATTTAACGAGTTAGACTGGGTTTCTCATTCCCAAACACCACACCTTTGCAAAATCAGGATGAAATTAAAAACAATTTGATGGTTTGAACTTTTAAATTCAAGAGGCAGATGAATAACTTGTTTTCTCTAACTACTGCATAAACATCTTTACAGTTGTTTTCTCCTGATTGGTGCCTTTGGCTTATATATACTTATAAAAGCAACTGCATCAATTGTGAAAACACAGTGGAACAGTGACAACCAGCATACACCATAAAATATATGGTTTTCCAAATACACTAAGACTTGCATAGTGCATCATATAACATAGACTGTATGGACAAAAGTACTGGGTGACATTCCTTAATCACTGAATTTAGGTGTTTCATTCAGTCACATGGCCACAGGTGTATAAAATCAACCACCAAGCCATGCAGTCTGCCTTTACAAACATTTGTGAAAGAATAGGTAGTTCTATAGAGCTCACTGAGTTTGAGCGTGGTTTTGTAATAGGATGCCACTATTGCAACAAGTCAGCTCTTGAAAGTTTTTCCCTTCTAGATATTCCACAATCAACTGTAAGTGGTATTATTGCAAAGTATAAGCGTTTAGGAACCACAGCAACTCAGCCATGGAGTAGCAGACCACATAAAAGTTACAGAGCGGGGTCGCTGAGTGCTGAGGTGTAAAAGTCACCAACACTGTGCTGACTCAATAACTTCAGGGTTCCAAACCTCTGGCCTTATTATCAGCACAAAAACTGTGGACTCGGATGCTACATGGCATTGGTTTCCGTGGCTGAGTGACTGTACACAAGACTTATATTACCAAGCACAATACCAAGCACTGGATGGAGTGGTGTAAAGCACACCACCACCATGGGACTGTGAAGCAGTGGAAATGTGGTCTGCCAAGTGATGAATCATGCTTCTCTATCTGGTAGTCTGATGAGCAAGTCTGGGTTTGGTGAATGCCAGGAAATCGTTACCTGCCTGACTCTAATATGCCGCCACTGCCGCCGCCTTCTTCTTCTTCTTCTTCTTCTGGCTGCTCCTGTTAGGGGTTGTCACAGTGCATCATCTGCCTCCATCTCACCCTATCCCTTGCATCCTCCTCCCTCACACCAACCCTCCTTCACTACATCCATGAATCTTCTCTGTGGTCTTCCTCTTCTCCTCCTGCCTGGAGGCTCCATCCTCAACATCCTTTGTCCAATATATCCACCATCCCTCCTCTGAATTTGTCCAAACCATCTCAGCCTTGCCCCTCTCACTTTGTCTCCAAACTTCTCAACATGAGCTGTCCCTCTGATGTACTCATTTCTAATCTTGTCCATCCTGGTGACTCCCAGGGAAAATCTCAACATCTTCAATTCTACCACCTCCAGCTTTCCTTCCAGTCTTTTTGTCAGTGCCACTGTCTCCAAACCATACATCATAGCAGGTCTCACTACTGTCTTGTAAACCTTGCCTTTCACTTTTGCTGCTATCCTTCTGTCACAAAACACCCCTGAAACTTGTCTCCACCTACTCCACCCTGCCTGCACTCTCTTCTTCACCTCTCTTGTTCTCTGTCCATTGCTTTGGATGTTTGATCCCAAGTATTTAAACTCATCCACCTTCGCCACCTCTACTCCTTGCATCTTCACCGTTCTACCTGCCTAATACGCCAACTGCAAAAAATTCCCATATGCACACTCCCAACAGCTTGTAGAAAGCCTTCCCAGAAGAGTGGAAGTATTAACAACTCTGTATTGTTGCCTATGGATTTAGAATGGGATGTCATAAAAGCTCCTGTAGGTGTAATGTGTACGTGACCGGATACTTTTGTCTGTATTGTTTACATTTACAATACTGGTGGTATATTTCTAGTCTTATTATACCACTGTCCTCACGTCAGTAAAGGTTTAGTTATTGTAGCAAAACAATTTGGTGTGTGGTTATAGCAACAGTTAACTTATTACCTAAAAGAACATGTTAGTAAGTGTAACTAAATATTAGTGATGCAGAGAAAGACGTGTAAAAGACAACAATTAGTTTCCTGGTCAAATGAATGTCAGTGGACCTATTTTACATAGCTATGATTTATTTTTAACAAGGGACAAAGGGTATTTTATTATAGCTGCCAGGTGTGGACAGAGCATACAGGCTGCATCACCTATATTAGACTGCCTCTCCTCTAATCCCTCACATTTTCTGCTTATAGATGTATTAATATGCAATAATAATGCTAGTCCATATTTCTGTAGTGCATGATTATTTTGTTTCATGTGTATGACTTGGCTTTAAACACAACATGAGGGAGTCATAGAGGACTAAGCAAAATAAGTAAAGTTGGTAAATTTTATAGCTAAGCATCAGAAAATGAACCAGAGGGTTGGTGTGAGGGAAGAGGATGCAGGGATAGGGTAAGATGAAGGCAGATGATCTGCTGGGGTGATCCCTAATGGGAGCAGCTGAAAGACAAAGAAGAAGCTCAGTAAAATAACCTAAATGAAAACTGTTCCTCTTCCCCCCTTTTAATTGTATTTTTTTTTCTGTTGAGGTATTGTGAGGAACACATAGCACATCTAAGCTCGCACTGCCCACCTACAACAAGCTGCATAATTTGGATGAAAATCTGTTTTCAAAAACAGAGCTTTCCTCAGAGTTGTGTTATATAATCCAGTGATTTCAAACCTCTAGACTGTATGTCATGAGCAAGGACCACAACCCCAAGTGTGATTAAAAATGTTTACTGACGATAATGGGACAAGCTAAGCCAGAGGCCGTGGTTTGGGGAAGGCCTGATTTGAATGGATCCCACGCCTGGCAGATCTCCCGATAGGGGGGGAGAGTATGGAGCACAGAAATGAGAATAAAAGGTTGTTTAGGGAAAGTAGGCATTTTTAGATCTACAATTAGAAGGGGAGTGTTTGGTGGTACAATCTCACTCCTGAACTTGTTAAATGATCTCCAAATAAAGTCTATGATACAGACACAGAATATGGACTTTTCCTTTGTTTTTTCTCTCTTGCCTTGCCAATGGCATGCCTTGTTACTATTGTTTGTGCTACACTTGCTTTACTCAACACACTGATAAACCTTAATTGTGTGGCACTACCAGTAATGGATTTCAGAAAGCAGCGCTGGGGTTGCTACATCCCTGTAAAATCCCCTAAGTTTAAGAAGGTCTGCAGTACCCAGACACACAAACTGAATCTGAGCCACATTTAGTAGAAGGTGTTTTATAGTCATTCATTTTGGGGTGGTGTCATTAGAATGAATTGCCTCTTTTATTGTTGTGACTTCACACCTCGAAGTAATAAAATCACCAGAAATATTAAGAGTTTCCACATGCTAAAATATGAGGCCTTTGGATAATAGCATACTTTTAAACAAGTCACCCTGAGGCCTATGTAATGGGGTAGATTTTTTTAATCATTCTCCATAGTTTATGTGCTTTTGTTAATGTCTATCAAAGCACAGCACTTTTGGAAATACCTCACATTATACTCATCTGTGCTTGGCTATACATGTGTTCTCTCATGAAGAATTTCTATTGTTTACTTTTAGATTTCTATCAGTCTCAGGCAAGTAGAAACCTAGATGGTGTGTCAGATGTATTACAAAACATACTGACAAAATTACTGCTATGAAAGGTTAAATGAAATGATAGTGATCTGTTGTTTTTCATATCTTTTAGTTATGATCTTATCTTTGCTGGGGGACCAGAAGAAATTCTCAGGAAGTTCCAGCAGGCCAATCACAAAGTGCTTTTTGCTGCAGAGGGACTGATATGGCCAGACAAACGACTAGCTGACAAGTACCCCTCGGTCCGCAGTGGCAAACGCTACCTCAACTCTGGAGGTGGGTCCTGCATATGAATTTTTGTTTTTGACACACTGTCACAACAGGCAATATTAAGATCATAAAAGCAATGATTTCTGTTGAAACTGGTTCAAATGGTAAATGTTGCATTTATGTTGTGCGCCTAGATATTTTATGCTTGGGTAAAGGAGTTTTCGGTAAGATAGTTGAAAACCCACACAACTTCTCTGTGTGCAAAGGGATTTTCATATTCCACCATCGGCTGTCAGTTTGAAGACCTGCAGGCCTTGCTGGAATGCAGGGACTTGAGCTGCAGTGCACCGTCAGTGTTATTACAGTAAAGAGTGGTGGATAAGCTTTGAGAGCAGCCTGGTGTTAGTTTTAAACATATAACACTACTGGATTTTTTATTATTATCTTCTGCTGTAAAAAGGAAGTATATTTTCCTTGTAAACTTACTCCGTCGGGTATTTCCTGTCCACAGTGCACAAGAGGAGGGAGGCCACTGCATACTGCAGTTTCTTTTTTTTTTAGTTATGACCCTTTCTGTGGTTGTTTTTACAGAGAACTATGTTACATGTGGAGATGTTTCTAGACATCTTGTGAATGAGGCATCACATAGGCATAAAGATGAGAAATAATAGAAAGAAAAATTAAGATTATGTGCAAAAAATTTTCACAAAGAAACAGTAACAGTGTGTTCTCATGTATAATCCAAATGGCATGGCCAGCTGTGTCCTGCCAGTTCTTCAGGACATTGAATTACTGCTTTCCTTGTGGTCATCAGCGTGGTCTGACCTCCCATATTGGAGCCCGGCTGTCTCAGACTGATCAGAGACTGTTTTTAGCATTCATTGTCATTGACTTGACATGTGGATTTGTCTTGGGCCCCTGAATGCACCACAGTTTGTATAAAATTGTAGGCTTTGTTTGTGTTCCTAACGCTACCGCCCAAGTGACCATTGGGGAATATTTTACAGCATCTGCTTGTCACAGAGAGTCTAGTATCTTGGGGATGCAGTCAAGATAGGGCTTTATTTGTGTGAGTCTGGTTGTATTTATTTAAGCAGAGTGAGGGAGAGGTCACTCACTAACAAAACTAATAATGGTTGAAAGTAATTACCTCAAACCACTGAGAGTTTAGCACTAAAAGTGGCAAGTGTTTTCTTAAATTTCCAACACTGTTTGTCCATGCACATGTAGCACAAAATGTGGTCTGTTGTTCCATACTGCATTTTTCTTTCTTGAGAATGTTTTATACTGTTTTATCTCGCAGAGCAGACACTAAATGTTTCCAGCAGGCATGCATTTCCCAACATTTTCCACAGATTTGCTGAGGAGGACCAGCTATCAGCTGTATAAGCTGCATAAAATACAATTTCTTTTGAACTTTTTCTCATTCCTGCCACTTAGATTATGTCATGTCTGTCCATCTACTTGTTTACAGTGTCTGAGGCTTTTTTTAAATCATAGGATGCAAAATGGAGCAAACCAGCAACATAGCCAAACCCTGCAATCTGTTATTGTGGGCAGTATCCTTGAGCAGCGGAGGGAGAAAGAGGAGACATGGGGGAACTGGAGTAGAGATTGCCATGAGAATGTACATTTATAGTGTGTGAGATACTAGCGAGCAAAGTTTCAGGAGCTCAGCTTGCAGTAAGTAGTGATGGTCATAACATATAGATTACAGCCTTCTTACTACCCATTATTACACTGAGGGAAGAGAAAGTCCCTACCCATTTCTTGTGTGTGCTTGGTGTTGTTGCCAAAAATCACACTCTGTGTAAGACGTTCAGGCTTCCCAACCATTTAGACCACCACCATGGAGCCAGAAGATGTAGTATAATTGTCACCAGCAGTCTAGCAGTTGTGTATGACCTTGTAAATGTCTCTCACCCTATACTTTACTGCTGGATATGTGGTTCACAGTGTTTATTACTTGCAGGTATAATTGGTTACGCCCCGTACATAAACAGAATAGTTTCACAGTGGAACCTTCACGATAATGATGATGACCAGCTCTTCTACACAAAAATATACTTGGATCCATTACAACGAGTAAGTACCCTGTGCCCCTGCTTGGTGCATAAAGATTTAATCTAAATATGTAATTCTAAAATAATTCTGATGCAGTCTTTTGCTTGTTTGCTTCTTACCTACATTACAGCGTTCACCAGGTTAGATCGTTTTAACAAGGCTTTAACCACCACAGCGCCACATGACTTATTAGAATAATTAACATGAGCAGGTAGAAGAGAGCCTGGAGAGGTGGAGGTATGTAGTGAAAAGAAGAGGAAGGAAGGTCAGATGAAGCAGGACAGAATACATGTGTGTGAATGAGAGTGATGCAGGTGAAATGGCGAAGATGCAAGGAGTAGAGGTTATGAAGGTGAATGAGTTTAATATATTTAATAGAGGTGGGATAGTGGATATAATGGACAATGGATGTTGAAGCCAGAGCTGCCAGGCAAGAGGAAAAGAGGAAGACCACAGAGAAAATTAATGGATAGATGTTAATGGATGTAGTGAAGGAGGGCATGAAGATGGTTGGTGTGACAGAAGAAGAACATTGGAACATGGTTAATAAGCATAGTGTTACATGCACACCTTACAAAAAGGATTTCTCTACCTTTATACGCACATTTAGCTGTGCACAAAAAGTACTACTGATTTTTAAAAAAAAATAGATTTAATCAGAATTGCCAAACTGTGTATTTCACCCCAAAGCTTGACTAGCACACTAATAGCTAGTAGCATGATGAAGCGGTCCTTCTGTTTTTGAGTGCCAGATAATCATCATGATATGGCTGTGCCTCAGGATCCTCCTCGCTGTGTCAGTAGTTAAATTTGTGAACTGAGCTGCTGCCCTTTTTCAGCATTTTTCAAAATCTGTCATGTCTCTCTTAGTAAGGTAATGAGATCTCCACATCAGTGACAGCAGGTCAGTTTAGGTTAGATGTGGTATTGCAATAAGAGAAGACAGACCCACAAGAGTAAACTGTGGATAATTAAATCACAGATTCTTTCTTGTCTTTCAGAGCTGCACCCTTAGTCAGTGCCAACATCTTAATTTAATCTGAAAATAGATCTTTGATGGCTAAATATAGGTCTTTGTGTTCTTGTGTTCCAGGAAACTCTCAATATAACTTTGGACCACAAGTGTCAGATTTTTCAGAACCTGAATGGGGCTGTTGGTGAGAAATTGAAGACACTGGATTCTATAATTTAATTTTCTGTTAATATGTATATTTTAAACTCAGTGTGCAAGTAGAAAACAACACTTTAACCAACATTTTACATTTTTGATACTACAATCTGTGAATTTCAGAGAACTTATAGGATTTGCAAATTTAAAAGTTGTAAATCCTCACAGCTCTTGCCTATGCAGTAAGTGAGTTTTCATAATCTGGCCTAAAATGTCTTGTGTTCCCCTTTCTGGCAGACGAAGTGCTTCTCAAGTTTGGAAAGGACAGAGTGAGAGTTAGAAACACAATGTACGACTCTCTGCCAGTAGTTGTCCATGGCAACGGAAACACCAAAGTGAGTAAGATATTAAAGTCTAGGAAACACTTAATGTAGTGTGCTTATGATACTTTTTTAAGATACTTTTAAGATGATTATCCTCACCTGTGACACTAGCTTCAGCAGTAATTATTGAACTCCTCTTTCCCATTTGCAAATGAATTTCTTTTGGACCATGACTTTTAGATTTTATCCAACTACCATTTATCATAACTGATTACTTTTGAGTATATAAATACTTTCGAGTGTAATGTGATACTTGCCCAGGCATAAAAGCCAGCTCATTATTCAGTGAAGAAGAGAGATGGGGCCAAAACATGGCTATAATGGTTCCCTTCATTCTTTGTCATCATTCTGTACATCAGTGTGATGGGTCAGTAAGCTAAAAAGCAGGATGTTTATACAATACTACTGTCATTCTGTTAGCTTTTCCCCTTGGCTTTTGCTTCCCCTGACTCATCACAAGTCTCATTCTATGACCAGCCGCCTGTGTCTGGTCTTCCTTGGTAATGAACCAAACCCACCAAACTATTGAGTCATTCTTCCCTGAGGCCTTAACAGCTGGAAGAAAAGCTCTTAATGATAGATCATAGTATGTAAGGCCTAGTGAACAGCCTAGATGGATTTCAGACCATTAGTTTAATTTGATTTTCCAGTTACCATGCCAAGTTCATTTTGGTGACAACTACATGATCACGGTGTTAACGTCTGCAATACCAGACTGGTAAACAGTAGCAACCAAGAAATTACATGTTCTCAGACTAAATACAGAGCAGCAATGGCTGTGCTAACAATATGATGAAATTTATGAGAAATGATAACACTATTGTCAAGCCTCAGTTTCTGTAGAATATACAGCCCTCTGTGGTATTTGGTCTGATCTGCAAGCAATTCTGCCCCATCATCCTACATTCTCACAATAAATCTGATAGTATATTGCAGGTTAGGATATTCCAACATGTCATGAAAATGTGACCTCTGCTGAAACATAATAGAAAATGTCTTTTCACTTGCTCTGAATGCTTTTCTCTTACAGATGTACTTGAACTACCTGGCCAACTATGTCCCCAATGCGTGGAACTATGAACATGGCTGTAGGCACTGTGATGATGATGTTTTAGACTTTTCTCAGTTAAAAGTAGGTGCTTTCTTTTTCCTTCTACTTGCCATCCTTTTTTAGTCTACTTTGAAATAGCTGCTGTGGAAAGTTCATCTTTAGCCTCTCTTCTGGACATAGGAAAGGATGAAACATAGACCTTGTCTTCCAGCATCAACCACCCATATATCAGTGACTGTTTAGACAGTAGTAGTAGAGCCCATATTTTTCCATATTTCAACAGATAGGCATGACTGTTGGTGCTACACAGTCTTTCCAAAAATAATAGGTTATGTGCCCATTCTTCCTTTTGGACCTTTTTAAAAGAGCATAAGTGCGAGGGGAACTACTTGGGCAATAGGAAGCAGTACACAGCTGCGGTGCAGGATATGGCTTTTGAGGTTTTCAGAAGGGCTCATTTAAAGGGGTGTCACTGTCGACCAGCCTGCCTTTTAGTGGGCTCCTCAGTGAGGGTTTTATCCACAATAGTAACTTGCAGTGGTTGCACTGAAAATTTGTCACAGAGTTCAACCCAGGCTGACAATGTATAGACAGCAAGAATGGCAGGCACTAGGAAATGTCTATTGCCGTGTGGTTACATCTGTCAAGAATGTTGCCAAACTTTACTTATTTCTTTGTTGACGGCTCACTGAAACCAACACATCCGTTCATCCTTTTTTTTCATTTTTATCTTAAAAATTGGATGGGTTTGCCCCAAACTATTTTGGTAACCTGTTTTGGTAACTTGCCACAATGAATGCAGAAAACACTGCTTCTTCTCAATAATAGGCACGTTAGAGAGGGCATTTCATTCCACTGTGTCCCTCTGATTATTTGGGACAGAGACTGGAGGATCAGGTCATGTGGAAACTTTGGTCACATTGTCCAGGCCTTTCTTGTGGGGTAAACCCAGTCCACAGGCAGTCCTTTGCTCTTAGCATACTTGTGTTTTGAGACTGAACCTAAGCCCTGCAAAGACATTGAGTTACACCAGCAAAGTCCAAACTATCCCATCCAGGGTATTTCATTGCCTTTTTTAATATTGCTTATGTTTAGGTGTGCTTCTCTCTGGCATAATAAATGCTTTAGTTCAGCTCTTAGCTCTCCTTCCACTTTTCTTTCTGTCCACTGCTTTTCTGTAACAATTTAAGCTCACATTGGCTTGATGGATGAGCTCCCCTCCTTGTGCCTAAAACGCAGTCATTGCGGAACTTGCAAATTAGATGGTTCTGCTCAGATTCCTTTTCATCCTTGGCCCAGACCTTTGCTGTGACTGGTCAAGAGGCTCAAGAGTCCAGACTGAGCTGTGTGGGCTGGAGCTGAGTGTCATGGGAAAGTCTTTCCTCCTCTGTAATCTCTTTTGCTTCATTTTTTCTTCATTTTCTAAACTTTCTGAGGAATCATTTTGTGCATGCCTAGTGGAATCTAGTGGAATTTTATTAGATCACTACCAGTCAGCTGGCAGTTTGTTGAAGCAGATATCCAGTAATCTAAGATGCAATTTAGTGCAGTGTGTCAACTCAAAATTTAAAATGTTGAAATCAGCACAAAACACAGCAAAGATAATAACCAATACTCTATTACTTAAATAAAATCAATGAAGTAGAGTTAAAGGCAGCTGTATTGCTTCATCGTTTGCTAATGCGAGAACCAAAATGTCTAAATCATCCATGATGTATGTTAAACAAGTGTTCCATTGACAAGAGCACTTGTTTGAAACAGAAATAATTGGTCTTTTCTCTAATCTAAACAGGAATATCCCAATGTGTTGGTTGGAGTATTCATTGAGCAGCCAACTCCATTTCTTCCTGAATTCTTCCAACGACTGCTGACCCTGGACTATCCAAAGGATAAACTCAAACTTTTTGTCCACAACAATGTAAATATATGCAACTGCTTACAAGGTTTTCATTCTAAATCTCTTCATGGCTCCTTACTCAGTATGTGGCGTCTCCAGTAACCCATTAATATTGGCTCCCTGCTCAGGAGGTTTACCACGAGAAGCACATCCAGGAGTTCTGGGAAGAGAACAGGAATGTGTTCAATAGTTTTAAAGTTGTGGGACCCGAAGAAAATTTGAGTCAAGGAGAAGCCAGGAACATGGGCATGTGCGTATGCGTATTATAAAGCTATTGTTTCTCAGATTCTGTGATTTGTAGAACAACATTTAAGGACATTACAGTATTGTTGACCCTGATTAACCATTCATTACTTTTAACCTCTCAGTGGGCCTTGCATGATTTCTGTTTAGGAAAACAGTCATTTTTGTTGCTGGAAGAAGCATTACTAATTCAATAAGATGAGCTCTGTATAAGAATAAACAGGGTAACGGATAATACCCATTGTACTTCTATACAGTTTTTCTATATTGATTACTCATAAAATGTGGCCTGGTGTTCACCTAAATTACATTTACAGGAAAACATAATCTGACTAAACTAATAACACACAAACAGTTGTAGTTTTCATGTCTCTGTTGAACACATTGAATATCATTCACAGTCTAAGTTGGGAAAAATAAGTGAATCACTGTGCTATTGACTGTGCAAATGAAATTGGAAATATGAGTTGTACAGATTCCCCTCCCTAAAAATGTAATAGATATTATGCAAGAGATGGATACACCTTACAGGTATCAAAAGCAATATGCTTTAAGTACCTTAAATCTGCATTTGGCCTTATGTCCAGTGGGGGGGTTTGTTTATGGCAAAAAAAAAAAAACAATGTCCAGTTGTTCAGATGTCTATTTAGACATCTGTGGAAAAAATGGCCCTCAGTAAACACTTTCCTGATGAGTTCATACTCTCAGTCACTAGTTTCAATTTTCAAGTTTTATTGAATACATGTTTTGTAAATTATGGTCCCAATTAGCATTCACAGGGTCAATATAGCAGGGTATACTTTTTCTTGTAAGGTGGTTAGTAACTCCTGTATCACTGTACAGTGTCGATTTCACAGTCACATCCACCCCAAGTTCATAATACCAGGTTTCATAAAACTAAGATAAAAGGTTTAGCTCAGTGGGTTAAGTCACAGTGGCTACATCCATAAATACAGACATACAAATTCTGATTACCTACAAGGCCTGCTCTTCTCAAGGAAAACCAGTGGGTGTTAACTATATTTTGATCACCGCAACTTCAATGTATATACCAAGCTGAGAAAGGCTGCAAAAGCATTTTGAAAGAGCTTGGTGGTCATTAATCCACAATAAGACAAACTGTATACAAATGAAATAAATTCAAGGCTGCTACTGTCCCTACCACCCTGAAAATGGGTAAAAAAGAAAGCATGTACACATGCAGAAATCTCTGGAACTTACTAAAAACTCTGATCATGTGCCAACTATAAGAAAACACTGATTACGACTTGTCCTAAAAGAAAAAAAGCACAACAAAGAAAGCTTGCAAAAAATGTTTAACAAGAGTGCTGACAGATATGAACAAGTCAACATTCTGCAAAAATGCACAATGTTTTATTTAGAGGAAAATGGTACTTCATACAAAGCCTAAATCTTCACCCCAAGTGTAAAGCATGGTGGAAAGAGCATTGTGTTTGGGGGTGCTTTACTACCTTAGGACCTAGAGGTCCTTGAAATTTTCAAAAGAAATTTTAAAGAAATGTGTGACACTTAAGAGAGGGTGGGAAATGCAACAAATCAACACTCTAAAGTATGCAAGTATATCAGCAACAGGATGAAAACCAAAAACCAAATCTTGTTTTTGATTGGCCTAGTTGGAGTCCTCACCTTAACCTGACTGAGATGCTGTAGCATGAACTGAATAGGGTTGTTCAATCAAGACGTTTCTTAATGAGGTTTTACAAGGTGCTAAATTCAAGAATTTACTTACTTTTTCCAGCCTGCGTTGTGAGTGATTGAAAATCCTTGGTAATTTTAAAGGGTTTGCAAATGCACACGGATGCACACACACGCACACAGACGCTCACCCACAGGTGTATACTTTCTCCCTTTTGACTATGACCAATGCTTTAATTTACAACATGCCTAGAAGCATTGGTCAGGACAGCCCTGTAATGAAAAAGTCTAAGGTTTATTAGCAGTCTCTAATCTCCTGCAATCACATAATCCACTGAAGGTTTAAAGATGGTGTTAGTCTGACTTTGCCATTGAAAATTACACCTTATACTTTGAAGCTGATGAATCTTAAGTTGTGATAATGCTTAATACCAAGTATTTTATTGACTGTCATATTTGGATTCAAATACCACACACACACACTATTTTCTCTGCCATGTCTGTGTTTTAATTTCATTAGGGATCTTTGCCGTAAGGACGCCACATGTGACTACTACTTCAGCATAGATTCTGATGTCATGCTGACCAACAGACAGACACTGAAGCTCCTCATTGAGCAGAACAGGTAATCACACAGTAACTGGAATAGAAGCCACAACAAAGCCAGTTCAGATCTTCTTGGTAGTTGTTGTGATCATTGAACCATTTAGTTTATCCCACAAGTTGCAAACCACAGGAACATTACAGCTGACTGAAAAAAGTTTTAAATAGGCTGCTCTGGCTTCCTGTTTTTCCCTGGCCACATGGAAACAGCAAAAGGGTCTATTGAACTAACCCTGAAATGCCACTTTGCATTATACAAAAAACAAACATGCAACCCCTTTTTTCTTCTACAGCTCATGATCTCAAATAGGCCTTCCCATAAACTAGATGTCACTGTGGCTATGGCATAGTATTGTAGCTGGCGGCATGCAAAGCAACAGCCTTTTGCAGATATTTAAAGGCAGCATGGGAATTCTTAGCTGGCACAGTGGTTGTGGGAGGAAAAGTCCAATCTATTTTGACCAAAAAAATTTTGCATTAGCATACATGGTTGGGATGGCTGCAGTGCTGTGATTTATGACTATAAGTCTGCTCAGTTTATTTAATAGAAAAAAGTTTCATTGGGTTTATAAGACTAAAAGAACAGCAGTGGAAAATCCTTTATGTATTTCATGTGAATTCAATGAAACTTACCAGAATCAGGGGTTTCAAAGTCCAGCATGATGTGCTGGTGTGGGTTTCATCATGGTTTTCTATGATCTGTTACTGACTTGGCAGTGTAATATAAAGTATACTATCCAGCCAGAGGTTGATCTTTTAGATACAGTTTTACCACAAAGAAGCTCACGTAGGTGGTTGCCTGCCTGGGAGGCTTTACTGGGTTTTCACTGCCTTGACAGAATTACCATCTCTCTACTCTGTCTCCCACTATCCTACAGAAAAATAATTGGCCCCCTTGTCACTCGTCATGGCAAACTGTGGTCAAACTTCTGGGGAGCCTTGAGTCTGGATGGTTATTATGCTCGCTCCGAAGATTATGTTGACATTGTGCAGAGAAAACGCGTGTAAGTCACAAGAGCAATAAGGGTAAACAAAGTTATGGCTTTGCATTTCATGGTTCACGAATGTGCATGTGGGTATTGGATCTCTCAGCATGTCCATTACTATAAATAAATCTTGTGCCATTGTACTGTAACAGTTCCTATTCATTTTTAGCCACAATCAACAAGACACATGAGATGCCTTTCCTATGAGCCTAGAAAGCTTATATAAACAGTCACTAAAGCTAAAAGACTAAGACATGCAAAGTATTGGAGTCTAGTACACATTTTCTTTCTGACTCCCTTTACTTAAAAAGAAGTTAAAATGGCATCAAGATGGTATGGAGAGATACTCACCCATAACAGTGGAAACCCAGACTTATTTACTCACAATAAATTGTCTATCATGCACTTCAAAGGTCACACAGGTTGTATGCATGATCAAATGTAAAAAAATCACCTTAAACATTTCAAGAATTCAAATTTTGATGCTTAAAACAAAATAAGCCCTTCCCGTCTGTGTGTTGGTGTTTCTAGGGGTGTGTGGAACATTCCTTACATGGCACATGTATACCTAATCAAGGGCAGTGTCTTAAGGAATGAGCTGAAAGAAAGGAACTACTTTGTCCTGGAGAAACTGGACCCAGACATGGCTTTGTGCAGAAATGCCAGAGAAATGGTAAGAAGGCACAACCTCCATCCGAAGGGATTCAAGTTTCAGGATTGTAAACATACTTTTACCACATTTAAGTATTACTCTTCCTAAAATATTATTCTAACAACAAGAATGTATAAGGACATGGTAATTTTAGGCATATTTATAGTAGAAAGTAAATTCTGTATTCAAGTATTGAAAAGATTCAACACAAGTAGATCAAAAATGCAATAAAACTAACTCCTAACAAAAGTCAACAGCTCAACGGAACCAAAAACTGGCAAGTATGAGTGTTTGGAAACGTCTCTATCATCAAGGCATGAGTGTCCTCTGTTTGTAGTGACTCTTTGGTGCATAAGGGTTTTCTGCTCCACTTGTATCACATCATCCTTTACTTTCTTTTAACCCTGTGTCACAACCACAGTCAATCCAACCAATGCCTGGCTGGCTAGCAGACAAAAATGGTCTTGCCTTTCATGGGTTTTACTCTTGACTTGTGAACTTGTTACCTGGTCTTGCTTTGCATCACTTGCACTCAACATTTAGCAACTAGTATGCCTGATCCAAACTTGGTGTGCATTTAGTTTGCTTGGCCTGTTACCCTAGCATGCATTACTCCCATGTTAACTCACAAAAACATCAGCTTCAGAGGGAATCTTGCTCCTTTTTCATGCAGGTGCATTTCCTCTCCTCCTGAGTTCCTATGTATGTGACATATATATTTCCTTTGTCACCATGTTTTTATTATGAAATCATTCATGCCATCTTATTTACATGATGCTTCTCCTTTATTTTAGACCAGTCACAGAGAAAAAGACTCCCCTTCTCCGGAATCATTCCATATGCTCAGGCCCCCAAAGGTTTCCATTTGTTTTGATTATTCTGATTTCTGAAACATCCATTTCCAATGGGTTAGAACTTAGAAGCCAATCTCAGCTATGGTTTATTTCATAGGCAGACTCTTGTACACTTGCAAAACACCTGTGGCTGATTTGAGTTAAACGAAGTACATTTGTAAGCTTTCAATAAAGTATAACATAGAAATGTTGTGTTTCCTACACTAAATTTACCATTGGAAATGTTATGATAATGAGGATATAATATATATTAGTTTTTCAAATTGGGAAGTTGCAAAATCACAATGGATCGACATTGAGTTGCTGTCTGTCTAGCTGCCTATGTTTTTGCATAAGAAACTAGGATGACTGGCAGCTCTTTGGAAATTGATGTTGACCTTCTGCTTGTGATGAGTTTACGTGTAAAAGCGAACTTGTCTCAGATAGACAGAGAAAGACTAATTTTCTATCCTGTTTTCACAATTGTTTTCAAGAGGAGATCACGGAGGAGAAAAAGAGCTTTGAAAGTCAGTTCACATGCAATTCCCCTGTCCTGATGCTTTACACCAAACACCCAAACCCTAAAGCACACATGTTACCAGCTGCTCTTTCTAAACACACTGACTAATCTCAGACTAGGCTCCAACTTTTTTTTTAAACTCATGTCAAACATCTGGTCTAAATCCCAGTTTTCACAAGAAGTATTTACACATGCACAATCTGGAAAATTACACCGAGAGATTGCAACAACATTCTTAATTTTTCATTTATCTTCATCAAATACAAAGCCTAGTCTGATAGTGAGTCCAAATCACTCCTACACAGCTCCCTCCCCATGCTTCACAGTAGAAGGAATATCATTCCTGGATTTGCTTTGTCCCAACAACCCCAGCACCCCTCTGTTCCTGTTCTCCCAATCCTCTCATCCTCACTGCCCCATCTTATCTTGTTCCCTCCCCCAATATTCATAAATAATCTAAGATTATTTATATTACATCTGTCTGTTTTGACATGGAATTTAATTATGATTTCAGTGTGTTTAAGCACACTTAAATCTGACTTTATTCTCAGTTTTGTGCAAATGAATCTTTTTAGTAGTTTGCCAAAAGTTTTTGTTGCCAGTTTTAAACATTGATGAGTATCTGTGTTCAGGTCTGCATGCATGATGATTATGTAGACAAGGCTCTGTTATAAAGCTGTGAGATATCAGATAATTTTTTGCTTCTCTAACTTTTATGAAACTTACTCAACTTTTCCCTGGTTGCTGCAGGGAGTCTTCATGTACATAACCAACCGTCACGACTTTGGGAGGCTCATTTCCACAGCCAATTATAACATTTCTCATTACAACAACGACTTGTGGCAGATATTTGAAAACCCTGTGGTAAGTCATTATGATCTCTCATTATCCTTCAACCACAAAAAAGCTATTTTTCTGAATAGCTGAGATAAACAACAGCCACCTGTAAAGGTTATTAACCATAATGGAAGGATTACAGACATGAGACTATTTTGAAATAATGACTTTGGTGTGATAAGGCTCATAACTGATAAGGCTTTTTGATTCACTACTGTATTTGGCAAGCTGGGATCTGCCCTGTGGGAGATGGGATTAGCTCTGTGAAGTATGCAGGTCAGACAACAGCCCAAAAAATGGCCACTAATCTGAAATTCTTTCTACTTGCAGGACTGGAAAGAAAAATACATTCACCCAAACTACACTCGAATTTTCACAGAGAACTACTTGGAGCAGGTTTGTATTTATGTATGTGTATCTGCTTGTCTTTGAGATACAGATACAGTCTGAGAGACAGGGAAATGAAATGACATAATGTCGCACAGAAATCCCAACATCTGGTTTTACCATATCTGGGCATTGCATTACAGTTACTAGGACTCAAGGTGGAGGTGTGATTCAAGTGTATTCCCAGTAGCGTCTTTATGCGTGTATATGTGTGTGTATTGCAGCCTTGTCCAGATGTGTTCTGGTTCCCAGTCTTTTCGGAGAAGGCATGTGATGAACTAGTTGAGGAAATGGAGCACTATGGTTCATGGTCTGGAGGAAAACATGAGGTGAGCACTGTTAGCACTATTTCCCTGAACATAGAACTGTAACTGAATCATCACACTGCAAGCACAGTACTCTTCTTATTCTTTCTGTGGTGATGTTTACACATCTTTTTAAAGGCACAAGTGTATGGAGAGAAATATCAATGGGGCAGGATTCATTTTTGAAGTAGGAGCCAAAAAGAAACAGTCATTATTTTGAGAGGCCAAGAGCTAAGATCCAGCTGCTGACCTCTTAACAACAGGGACAAAAGACATTAAATGACACATGACCTAACACAGAAATATAATTCCAGTTTAACGTGTGCCTGCTTTATTTTTACCTAACATTTAAGATTTGACTGGAATAAATGAAACCAGTACTTTGGGATCATCAACTGATGGTTTCATTTATATAATGGATAATGACAAAATACACACTACATGCTGCCAGAGGCAAATAGACCAGTTTCTAACCAGTAATGATGGTTAAATAGCCCTGCTACTGGGGCTGTATGTTTATGCACAGTAGTGTCTTGAGCCAAAAAGCTAACATCAGCATGTTAACATTTTTACAATGACAATGTATGGTATACACTCACTGGTTATTAGGTACACCTTATTAGTATCAGGTTGGAAATCCTTTTACCTTCAGAACTGCCTTAATTCTTTGTGGCACAGATTTCCATACTGACATGATAGCATCACACAGATTTGTTGGCTGTAGATTCGTTGTGTCAATCTCCCATTCTGCCACATCTCAGAGGTGCTCTATTGGATTGAAATCTGGTGACTGAGGAGGCCATTTGAGTACAGTGAACTTTTTGTCACGTTCAAGAAATCAATTTGAGGTGATTTGAGCTTTGTAACATGGAGCATTATCCTGCTGGAAGCAGCCATCTGAAGATGGGTACACTGTGGTCATAAAAGAATGGACATGGCCAGCAACACTGCTCAGGTAGGCTGTGGTGTTTAAATAATGTTCAGGGACCAAAAGTGTCCTCCACACTATTGCACCACATTCTGATTGAAACTGGATGATTGGGTCTCATCAGAGACTCATCAGACCAGGCACAATTTTTTCAATCTTCTATTGTCCAACCTTGGTTGTAATGAGTGGTTATTTGAGTTACTGTTGCCTTCTTATCAGCTCCAAGCAGTCTGACCATTCTCCCCTGACCCCATGGCATTAACAAGGCATTTTGTACCAGAGAACTGCCACTCACTGTATTTTTTCTCTCTTTTGGTCCATTCTTTGAAAACCCTGGCGAAGGTTGTGCAGGAAAATCCCAGAAGATCAGCAGCTTTTGAAATACTCAGACTAGCTGGTCTGGCACCAACAACTAAGCTACATTCAAAGTCACTTAAATCACATTTTTCCACATTGCACTGCTCAGTTTGTGCTTCAGCATGTCATTTTGACCATGTCTAAATGATTAAATGCACTGAGATGCTGCCATGTGATTGATTGATTGATTGATTGATTGATTGATTGATTGATTGATTGGATATTTCCAATTGAAGCCATTGAACTGGTGTACCTAATAAAGTGGCCAGTGAGTGTAATTTTATTTGCTAAAATTTGACTCTAACATGGCAAAAAACTTTAAATTATGAGATAGGAAATATTACCCAGCTCATTTCTTGAATTTTCACTTGTTACATGAAAATACATGAAAACTTTTTAACTGTGGGAACTTTTAACTCATACTTTTTAACTGTCCCGCAGTCATGTGTGGGTAAATGTCATCCAAATAGGTTGATCATATTATAAAGGGTTGTGTTATATATTTTTTTATGGAGTCTAATTCATTGTGTCTCAAAGTTTGCCTGGGAGACTAAATTTGTACAGATACTTTGATTCTGCTTGGAAAAGGACTGGGCTGGATGGGTCATTAAGTTTCATACAGGCAGACAACAGAACAGGCTGCGGTTTAAAAAAAAAAACAAACACATTCTCACACAGACACATCATCATGATCACCATCACTTTGAAAACTGTGGTCATACACTTTAAAGATGGTGGGTCATTTGTTCCATCGTTAATCACACTATTTGCTCTGTTCTCTCTTCTTTTTCTCAGGACAAGCGGATTGCTGGAGGCTATGAAACAGTGCCGACGGATGACATTCATATGAAGCAAATTGGGTTTGATAAAGAGTGGTTACACTTCATCCGAGAGTTCATATCACCTGTCACGTTAAAAGTTTTCTCTGGCTATTACACAAAGGTTAGTGTGAACTTGTTGAGCCATATAGGAAAGTTACACAATGAACCCTTTTGCTAATAGAAAAGCTAAAACAGCTGAAGTTAATTCTTGTCATGAGACCTGTTTATTCATGTTTGTGATATACTCTGATGAAATGTGAGCCTTAACAGCAGATGACAGATTTCCTATTGGATGAGATTTTGAAAGCTACTGATTCTGTTCTTTCATGGCAGGGTTATGCTATAATGAACTTCGTTGTAAAATACACACCTGAGAGGCAAGCATATTTAAGGCCTCACCATGACTCCTCCACCTTCACCATCAACATTGCCCTGAATAACAAAGGCATGGACTTTCAGGTAAGGAGTTGTATTATGGAGGATGAGTCACACTACACATCTGCACATTACACCTACTGGAGCTTTTATGACATCCCATTCTAAATCTATAGGCATTAATGTAGAGTTGGTCCCCCCTTTCCAGCTGTAACAGCTTCTACTCTATCTACAAGATTTTGGAGTGTGTCTGGGAATTTTTACCAGAAGAACATTTTTGCGGTCAGACACTGATTTTTAGATGAGTTGGCCTGGCTTATAATCAATGTTCCCTCTAAGCTGCGCGCTTGCGCAATCGCGCACTGCTCCGGCGTCCTCCGTGCACATCAAATCTATGTAGCGCACATGCACACAGCAAATCTAGCAGCGCACATGCACACGGGAAGTCTATGGAGCGCACATGCACGCAGCAAATCTATGCAGCCCGCATGCAAGTGCACTGCTTAGAGGGAACGTTGCTTGTAATCTGTGTTCTAGTATATCCTGAAGGTGCTGAATGGGGTTAAGGTCAGGGCTCTGTGCAGACCATTCAAGTTTTTCCACACCAAACTCATCCAGTCTTTATGAACCTTGCTTTAAGCACTGGAGCACAGTCAAACCAGAACAGAAAAGGGCCTTCCCAAAACTGTTCCCACAAAGTTGGAAGCAAAGAATTGTCCAAAATGTCTTGGTAAGCTGAAGCACTAAGATTTCCCATCACTGGAATTAAGGGACCCAGGCCAAACCCAGAAAAACAATCCTACAGCATTATCCCTCCTGTCACCAAACTTAACAGGTGACAGA
The DNA here is from genome assembly GCA_015106775.1 of Etroplus canarensis. Taxonomy (NCBI): domain Eukaryota; kingdom Metazoa; phylum Chordata; class Actinopteri; order Cichliformes; family Cichlidae; genus Etroplus; species Etroplus canarensis. The sequence continues at coordinate 29,009 of VUQH01083751.1, forward strand.
GTGCAGTCAGGCAGGGTCTCCTGGCATTTGCCAAACACAGACTCATCCATAAGGCTGCCAGATAGACAATAAAGATACGTTACTCCACAGAACACATTTCCTCTGCTCCAGAGTTAAGTGGCAGCTTGCTTTACACAGCTTGGTATTGTGCTTGATGATATGGTATAGGTAGGAAGAGAAATGGAGTAGGGGTCATCTTGAAGGAAGAGTATGTGAAGAGTGTTCTGGAGGTGAAGAGAGTGTCAGACAGAA